>JASAOA010001846.1:0-117614 GCA_030849815.1 Vickermania spadyakhi
GTTCGGAGGCGTGCGGAAGAGTCCTGAAGATACAGGATCCCCAGCAACTCTTGTCGACCCACCTCGATGTTCGAGGCGAACAAAAGGTACTATCCGATGAGGGTGAGCAGCGGACTGAGGTTACCACTCCTGGACTTTGCCATGTACGTATCCTTCACCTTTGCCTCTTACAGGATTTTGTCTTTGGCTATAGATTCTTTATGGCGCTTCCACATGTCTCTCGTGTTCAGAAGGTCTTTAATCCAAGGGTTCCGGTCCACGCAGGCTTGGGAGCACTCCTCGGAAGACTTCCCCTCGACCAGGCGTTTCTCTTTCTCGTGCGCTTCGCTGATGGACGCTTGGATGATCCCAGCCTTCTTCACGTCTGCGATCTGAGAAGTTGCCTTTCCAGCCGACACCGCGAAATCCCACGCATCAAACTGAGGCTGCACCTCAGCCAACAACTTAGCCATATCAATCTTGATCGACATTGTTTTTTTTTTTTTTTAAAGGTTATTGCGGAAATGGGACGCAACCTATGATTGTTGAAGATAAAGAAAGAAGGAAGAAAGAGTGCATGTTGTGTTTTTATATACAAAAGAGAGGACATTGTACATAGGTCAAGAACCTTAACAGGAAACAAACAGACTTTATCATTTGTATACTTTCCCTATGGCATTCCTGCACCCATTTCAATTCCAGTAGGTCAACCCCATATTCACCCCCGCGAGCGATAAGAATAAAATAAAATGACAATTTCATTTGTTTAAAGAGAAAATAATGTACGGCATTTCAATATGCATGCAATAAACGAAGAGGGAATGCATTTTTTTCCACGGCGGGGGCGGGGCCCCATCGCCTGCCGCATCCCCACCAGGGCAAGCCCCCCCTGAACAAAGACCGAACCGGGGACCCTGACCCCCGCCCCGATACCTCGGCAAACAAGTAGGGGAAAGGGAAATGCGATAGAGACCACCCGGATCCCGCCGCCGCCGCCGACATCACAGCGTGCAAAAGATAAGCTTTCACCTTCTAGCGTTTACCCTACCCCCCGGCCCACACCAAGGAAGATAGTTCTGACAAACGGAAAAAGAGAGAAAAGAACTATTGCCGCCATGCCGCGCACACCGATAGGTGCGATGAAACTACCTCAGCCACATGGGCGAAACCATATCTTTTCCAATTCATCTGTGGTTTTAGGAACACCCAAACAAGTGGTGTCCAGAGTCAGTTAACTAATTGGTTTTTATCAGATATTCGCAAAAGCACGCCATTGGCGTAAAATAATCTTCTTATTGTGCAATGTCTACATTAAAAGGAAATATCAAGTATTCCAGTGCTGGATTATTTAAAAAGGCGGAACGTTGTTTTCAAAGTATAAACGGTAAGAGTAGGGTTGCCAGGGACGCAGCTACCTACTGCTCTAAAAAAGAAAATACAGTATGAGAAACCAAATTAGCATACCACCACCTTTTTGAAGGACAAAATAAAAGTTAAGAAATTCATTTATTTTTTATTTTCTTTTTGAAAGTACGAACCACGAAAGACTTGAGGCTATGTGTCATTGTAAAATTGAGGCTATGTCAGGGTCTGGTCAGTGAGCACGGTTAGTTTTACATTAGCTCTTCTTAAACGATATTTTTGGTGTACTTAGCATAGAGTTTCTAACCGCGAATCACACCTTCCCTTTTCAAATTTCTTAAGGATACAGGAAGAGTATTTAGAAAGTCAGACCATGGATCTTTATCCTCACCATTCTCCATTCTAGTCAAAGATAAATTGTTGCTTTTCCAATATCTTTCACCACGATCAAAGATTGTTCTCTGAATGAAGGGGATCTGGAAGTTTTCCCGTCTGTAAAATGGATAATGATCTCTGACGGCTTCATTGATAAAAAGTTCTTCCTTTTCAGAAGTCTTATATATCCCCATCTGCTCGCTGTTTTCCATGCCAAAAATAAAGCTGCTTTTGTGCGTAGGCTGACTAAATCCTGTCCTAAATGTAGAACGCTCTTTATCTCCCCTGGGTACATTGGAACTGCTTGGTGTCTCGGTTTCGCGTCGTAGAAACTTTTTGCCAAAGTCTTTAGTCCTGTCGTTTTCAAACCCAATTTGTTGAGAATTGTTATCGAAGTTGTAAAGTAGGTTTTCAGCGTATTCTTTGAAAGGTGTCTTTGGTGCAGTAACCAATTCGCGAGGATCTGGGTCAAAAGTACTGTTTTTGTTCTCCCTAATTTCCTCCTCTCTATTTCGTATGCTAAGCTCCTTTCCAAAATGTAAGCTCTCTTTTTCCATTCCTGTAAAGTTGCTTGTTTGAATAAACACTTCTCTATTTTGTTCTCCCAATGAATTTTCTCTTTTTGAATCACCTTCAAGCATTTCAGTTTTATTAAAATGTTTAGATAACTCCGGATAAATATGTCCTCTATATTTAATTCGGAGATTTCTGTTAAAATAGTTCATTTTTCTTTCCTGGGCATACCAGTTTTCCGTAGGCAAAAAGGTAGATGCGTCCCGAAACTTAGACATCTATTCTGCTTGTAGTGGAAATATATCTCCCCACATGTTCTTCAGAAGATTCACTAGAATTTTTTGACGATTTGTATGAGTTCTGTTAATGGTTAATGTTTCATTGGGCCAAAGGCCCCACCCTTTTAGGGATGTAATATTTTCTTTTCTATTTCTTTTTTCTTTTTTTCTTTTCAAAATATTTGGTTAATGGAATTTGAGGTTAATGGAATTATTCAAACTTTTAGGAACAGAAACAAAGAGTAGAATCGTCAGTCAACGCTCACGCTGTTTACTTTCAGAAGATGATGTTGATTTACTCTCTACGCATGGTATCATAGAGGAATCAAAAACATTGAATAGTATCTTTAGCGAGATTATCCCTTTTACAGTTTTGGAATTCAAAAAGGGATTATGGAGAAGAAGATTCATAGCTTGGCCTAAGAATAGTAACGAGCCTGTTAAGAAGGCAGGATACGTGGCCGACTTACCACTGAACCATGTCTCTTTTTATCTAGAAGAAGTATGGAAGCAAAGTGCATTTATTACAGATCTTACTACTAGTTTTTTTCAAGTGGCTCTTCCTGAATGCATAAAGTATCTTTTTACATTTGTTGCAGCTAATGGAAAGCGTTTTCAGCTGAATAGGCTTCCAATGGGACACGTAGTCTCTCGGAGATTATGCAGATTTGCACTTCGGCTATTTCGGGCCATCATGAATATGTCAGGTGTCCAATTAGTCCTAACGGCATTAAAGTTGACATTTGGATCGATAACATTCGTTACACTGGCACCACACTCGATGTACTGAAATGTAAAAATCATTTTCTCCAACAGGCTACTGAAGCCAATGTCACTTTCAACAGCGAGGAAACGTATGTAGGAACATGAGTACGATTTTATTGGGGTTCATTGTCAACACTACGACAGATCTGTTAAAGTCAAACTTTCAGCGCTTTCTAAAGTAGTACCTCCTTCCTGCGCTGCGGATACCTGAAGGATATGCTGCGCCTAGTGCCCCTCACACATCCTCATCACTTTAATGGTTAATGGTTCATTGGGCCAAAGGCCCCACCCTTTTAGGGATGATAATAAAAAATAAAAATAATCTTTTTTGTGTTGTCTTGAATTTTGTTGAAGTCGAGGACCAGTTCCCCGCCCCCTACTAAACACTTTTCGGCTTTCTCGGCCAAACCAAAAGGGGCCTTAGGCTTTAAGGAATCCGAACCCGCAGCGCACATAAAACAAACGCGGTGAGAGGGCATCGGCAGTTTAGTAACACATTCCAATTCCCCCGAAGGAGACAAATCAAAATTTCCTAGCTCTTAGTTCATCCGAAAGGACTACTAACAGAGAGCACGACGTGAACGTGGCTAGCAATCGCTCCCCAAATATTTTTTATTCTGTGAGACGCCGCTTAGTAACAGTCGAAACGGCGATTCTAATACGCGTCTAAGAAAAACTCTGGGGAGTTTTTAAAAAAATTCCCGCCCACCATCCCCCAGAGCACAGTTAGTTTTACATTAGCTCTTGTTAAACGATATTTTTGATGTACTTAGCATAGAGTTTCTAACCGCGAATCACACCTTCTCCATTTGTTTATTTAAGTTTTTCTTTTTATTAGATTTTATTTTTTTCTAAAAGATAGGATGATAGATCCTTGTAAACGTCACCGTTTGAAGAAGAATCAGATGATAAATCATCTCTTTGTCTTTTCTCCTTTAAAAAAAAAATAAATGAACACTCTGTTCAGAAAATGTTGACGTCAAGTGAAGCTGTGTCATTGTAAGATATAGAAGATAAGTAGATAATGTAAGAGACAACAAAGAACATAGCATACCTTCTAGTAGAAGTCAAATCAAACGCATTAACCAAGAGTTCATGGAAAGTAATAAAGATAGAGATATTTCATCTGAGACATTATTGTACTTTGTTCGACGTCAAACTGGAACTCAGGAATAGAACGGACTTCTCCCGATTAGGGTTACTTGGAGGAAAAAGGCTGGGCAAGCAAAAAAAAAAAAGCGCCACCCGACCTTTCGAGGTGTTGGTTCCCCAATATCCCCTTTTCTACGAAGGCGATGCGGGGGAAGCGAAACGCCGTTGTTCAGTTTTTCGGGGGGAACTTGATTGTAAGCCGAAAATAAGAAAAGAAATCACCTTCAAGAAAATTTTAAGGTTACTCGATAGCCATTCAACGGAAAGTCATAATTTGTGTCTCTATCCGTACTAAAAATAATAGCACATCTCATTTGTTGTTACCTCTCTGGCAATTTTTCCACATGATAAAGTTTTTTGTTCATCCGTGTATACTTTGCTTCTTTCCTTTTTATTCTCATCCGATAGACAGAATATAATTTTCCTTTCTGTTCTAATACTATTTACCAAAGGGAGTCGAACAATGTCGCAGAAAAAAAAAAAAATTTTCTTTTGTTGCGACGGTGATCCGTATGTTTTTTCCAAAATCCCGCCCACCATCCCCCTCAGGGCGAAGTCCCTTGGGTAAAACTCATATACATATATATCACCTACCTGATCGTAAGTCTTCTTTAAAACACCCCAACAAAAAGCCTTACAACTGTAAAAAGTGAGAAACGTTGCAGTGATAGCTGTCCATATGGACTGCGGGGACCTGCACCTGCGGTAAGTACTTCGAGAAGCTGCCGTTACCGCTCTTTCCGCCGCTCAGTCAACGCGGAAATCATTCCGCGCCACCAGGCCCTCTTCCAGGCTGGCGCTGAGGAGCCGGGAATGCGAGGAAAGGCCACGAAGGAGTCATCTGCCGGCGAGAGGCAGAGCATGGAAGAAGAGGAATCTCAAGGAAGAGAGAAAAGAAACCCAGAGATGGGGGCGACGGGCCAAGGAGGACGAGAAGGAACTTCCGCGGGTCACTGAAAAGATAGAACAGAAAGGAAGAAGCAGCCCGAGCCAATTCTTCCAACGGCAAGGTAAAACCGGAGCGGAGAAGGTTTTTTCACGCCCATGGCAGTCATCTGTATCTGATCAAAAAAACTAGAGTGGCCTGCCCTCTTTCCGCCGGCAGGCGAAACTTTTTTGGAGGTGACTTCACGTTTGGAAAGACGTCGAACGTAGAGCTGGACAAAACGTTTTTTCCCGGTATCTTCCCAGGGACAAGATACTACCGTGTGCCACCCTGCCTTACCTGGTCCTGCACGCCAAGAGGTCTCACATTCGTTTTTCTTCCCTACTTGCTTACCAAGGTATCGAGACATTGCAAGAAATATACAGATACGTCTTTCATTTTAGTTGTCACGCAAATTTAGACGATTGATCAATAAACGCACTTAAAAGCCGCCTTATGACTGATAATACAGCAAGGGGCTTGTTCAGACAACAAACAGCACCCAGAGCCACACTAAAAAGTATCCCACGACCGAGATAGTATGAGGATTCTTCAAAAGCTGATCCAACACATAATATATATATGTGTCTGCATGATGGAGTCAGTGGAGTGTTTCATTCACTTAGGGCGGCATACCCTAACCTTCTTCGTTGCAGTATGAACGAATTTCCTTCATTGGTAGATTTTGAGTTTTAGAAGTATTAGAGACATACTACTGCATCGTTTTCTGTGGTACAGCTCTATGGCGTGTGTTTCTGCAGCACTGCAGACCACCAGTGCCATCAATTTTTTAGCGTGAGGCATGTATTGCTGTCCGGTCTTCTACTGTATCTTTTGTCGACGTCTTGAAGACATTGGTGTTGTGGTGAACTGTGGTTGCTCGCATTGTTCCTTACCCTAAGACTGTATCTTGTTTTGATCTTCGATGCGTCAGACATTCTTTCCTGGGCAGCTTTTAGCAGTACTCTCTCGGTAGTGTTTCCCATCGTGAAGGAGCTGCCGTCCTTTCAGGATTGTGTGAAGCAGTTGGATATACGAGTAAAAAAACGTGATTTTGATGCCCTGAGCGAGGAGGACAAGGAGTTCTTTGAAATACCTTCGTTTTATTAGAAGCAGCAAATGAAGGGTTTTGAATTTCCGGATAGCCTTGGCCTAGACCAGCTCCGTTCACCCCGGTCACGCTTCGCAGCCTCCTTCTCTCCTCGAGGAGCTTCACGGCCCGATCCTGTGCGTTGATGGCCCCCCAGAATATTCTTTTACCACAGAAACATATGCAATGAGTACAAAACTGAATGACTGCAATCTCTACTTGTGATGAGTAACTCCAGTTAGAAAAACTGTTGATGATGCCAGCGGTATGGGAACGGAGGACTCAAACGCCATGAAATATAAAAACGCAGAATATAGCGTAAATCCTTTGAAGGAAATCAAGCCTTGGCGATAAAGGTAAACGTTTTTTTTTTCTAATAAAAGTAAACTTCGAAAATACTCGGAGTTCCTTTACTCAAATACACTAGATGCTTCGACACTGTTGATTAAGTTGAAGCTGAAATTAAAGAATCTTTCAGACCGCAACAAATAAGAGAAAACGGAATTTAAAAGATATTGTTTCAAGCGCACACCGTTACTACATTGCTGTTTTACTAATCTAGTGACAATTCAAACAAAAATGGGTGACAATTCATTAACATTACATTTTTCTCAGTGTTCCGTCCAGCTGCTGTTGCTTAAGGAGGATTATATTCCTAATACATAAATAAGAGGGAATTCTGCGACCTTTTTTCTAATGTACTCTCTTTTTCCTATGTATATACGGTCAAAAGAATTTCGCTTTCATTTTTTGGACAAATAAAGAAAAAAGATAATCATAATTTTAAAAAAGGTGGCAAGACAACTCGCCACCGTGCTAAACGTTTTTTTTTTTAATGGAAGCAGAAGATTTGGTGCTTCTATTGTTTTGTTTTGGAGATAAGGTGTCTCACCACGCAAGAACAAGCGAGAGTGAGTACGGCGGTGACGGCCACCAAGCCCATGGCGCAGCACCGGTGGGGACAGCCCTTGCCATTCCCCGAGTCGAGAGGTACAGCTGTGGAACTGTGAGGCGCCTCCTCTGTGGGAGAAGACATCAAAGGGTACAGACGTTTGTAGAGCTCTTCAAAGACTTTACGGCGTTTTAGGTATTTGGCGTGTTGTTTCTTCTCTGGCTTATGACTCTCTTTTACAGTGAGAGCAGGAAGCAGCTCCTGTAACGGCTTCTTTTCCACTGCGATCTGAGCCAGGCGGCACGCCCCCAGCGAGGGCCCCACCTCCGCACCGGTACAGTACTGTAGGGAGTAGCCGGAGACATCGGCGAGCATCTGGCGCCAGAACCTGCTTTGGCTTCCACCTCCAATTAAGGAGATGCTGGAAGGCTGGCCACTGCAGCGGTGTACCGCATCCATGCCCTGCGCCAGGGCAAAACTAACGCCCTCCAGTACCGCCCGAGCGAGCTCCGGACGACCGTGATGCGACGTCAACCCAAAGAAAGACCCCTTGGCGTTGGTGTTGTTGTGCGGCGTGCGCTCTCCTGAGAGGTACGGAAGAAAATACAGCGGCTGCTCATCGAAGTCTGTAGATTTTTCTGCCTCCTCAACGAACTCCGCAACAGAAACACAACCGGTGAGGGCAGCACCCCAGTCGAGGCACGCGGAGCAGCTGAGCATCACAGACATGAGATGCCATGAATTGGGCATTGCATGGCAGAAGCTGTGCACTGCCTCTCCTGTGTTAGAGAAGAAGCCGTCTGAAACTTTAAAATAGACTCCAGACGTTCCCAGCGACAGCATAGCCGCTCCAGCCTTGTAAAGGCTGCTACCAACGGCACCGGCCTCGTTGTCTCCTCCGCCTCCCACGACAGGTGTGTGAGCTTTCAATCCCCACTGAGCAGCGACATCATCTTTCACATATCCGGTTATCTCGGTGCCTTCAAAGAGCTTCGGCATATGGTTCATCGTCAGGCCACTCGCTCTTATCATGCTCTCATCCCAAGTGCGGCTTTGGGTGTTCATCCACATTGTGCCGGAAGAGTCTGACATGTCAGACGCGTATTCCCCCGTCATCAGATAGCGAATATAGTCCTTTGGAAGTAGTACTTTGTCAACTTTGGAGAAAATTTTGGGCTCGTGGCGCTTCACCCACAGCAACTTTCCTGCTGTGAATCCAGGCATGATAAGATTGCCGGTAATGCTCCTGGCTTCTGGCACCAGCCGCTCCAGCTCGGCACACTCCTCCGCGCAACGACCATCACACCACAGAATACACGGCCGAAGAACTTTGCCGTCTTTATCCAGCAGGGTGGCACCATGCATCTGCCCAGAAAGACCAACGCCAGCGACATCCTGCATATCTACGCCGCGCTCCTTAAGAGTTTGCATGGCTTTGTTGGTGGCCTCCCACCAGGAAGCTGGGTCTTGTTCTTTCCAAAGTGGTTTCGGGCTGGACACGGAAACAGGCTCAGAAGCGCTGTCCACGATCGTGCCGTCCGCTGACATCATCGCAACTTTGACACTGGAGGTGCCCAAGTCAATTCCGGCGTAAAGGGGCATGGCGAACAGATTACTCGAATAATGAGTTTGTGGGCAGACAAATTCTTCGCGTAGGGAATGATGTTAACACTGAGAAAATGGAAAAGAAAGACACTGTTCTATTTTTTCATATATTTTTTTTAAAAAATATAGTTAGAAAACAAAAAAGGAAAGAACGGAAGTATAAGGTCTAGAGGTTGCAGAGAAAGCTCTTGCAGCAGGTCGAACAAGTGAGCCGGAAAAAACAAAAAAAAATGTGAAAACATTTCAAAATAGTGAGCTGAGGAAGGAGAAATTTACAAATGCTGTAAATCGTTGTATGGCAATTAACGAAATACATATATATAGTTGATCCTCACAAAGAAGATATATCTGTTAAAAAATGCTCATACAAAATCGTAATCGTTTTTTAATAAATACAGTTCTAAGTCCTCTCTTGCTGTCGACGAGAGTCTGAACTACAAGTTTAGTGGATTCATCATTAGTCGAACACCGAATATGTGGCGCTAGCCAATATAATCTGTTATTGTAGTGAGGAGAAGTAAACCTGTTGCCGTGCCACATTCTCTACAAAACCACAGAATTAAGAATGAAAGCGACAAAGCAGAGTAGATCTTCACTGACAGGTTACGGAAAGGAACATGAGTTACCATTGAAGTGCAATGGCTCTTGCGCACCGTCACCGCAATATCTGTTCATCTATTCTATTCCACATTGAAAAAAACATCTTTTAATTTATATTTTTTCATTCTCGAGCAAAATAAACGCTAAAAACTTTTTAAAAATCAGAAAGCAATGTAGATACATACTGTATTACTTCCTTGATTCGATAGATCAAGACGAAGCAATTCTCTCATCGGGAAATTTCAAACCGGCAGAAAGCCAGTTTTGACGTGGAGTAAGCGGAGCAGCTGCTCGGCGGCCTCGATAAACCCGTAACATGGGTAATAATCCAACACGCATTCCGTATCTGATTCACGGCCGTTCGCTCGTTCGATGAAATATAATCGAAACCTGTCGTTAGGGTCGCGCTGGTCTGCAGGTTGCCTCACCTTCCACCCTTCCTCTCGATATGAATCAGCGTCAGCATCCAGGTCCTCCTGCGCCACCTCTTCGCCTTCACGGCTGTTGGGTTCTTCAGGAGCTGCAGCTGCGTCGAGCTCTACGGATTCCTTTCCATCGCCTACTGCCGCGTCTTCCGGAAGAAGGAAAAAAACAGGGACCGCCAATTGGTTCTCCCTTTTGCGGGAGCCTCCCCAAGGCGAGTAGAAGAGCGCCATCTGATGCGCCTCGACAAGGCTCCACAGTGTGGCGGAGCCCTTCTCCACCTTGGAGCTGTAGAAACGGACCTTACGCGTCTGACGGCGGCCGTCCATGTCGATCCTGAAGCTGTCGATATGGGTGACGGTTCCTTTAGAGGGTTTAATGATTTCTCGCAGCGTACTGGTGTGGATCCACACGAAGTCTGCGCCAAATCCATAGGGATGAAGTCCACGCAATAAAACTCCATTCTTAAAACGGAACTCTACGCGTTCATCCTTGGGGGGAAGACCGTACGGGTTCGGATGTCCGGGACGCTTCGCTACAAAGCCGGCGAGCAAAGCGGTACGTGGGTCCACTACTGTTTCAATAGAACCGTTGTTTCGTGATGAGGTATTCGCTGAGGACTCCGCTTCATTCACCTCCGCATCTCGAGTTTTAGTGTCCGGACTCATCACATCGCGCCGGTGAGCGCGTCTGGAGACAGACTCCGCAGCTTTAAGGGCGGAAAAGAAAAGCTCGTTTGCCAGTGACGTCACCGGGTCGTGCAGAAGCGCCTCCTCGTGCTGGTACGCCAGCAGGTGGGCAGCGCCGAGGCATTGGTGGCCATACTTCTTCAGTCTCCAGTACAGCATGTGAATCTTCGCCTCCGGTAGTGAGTCCAGCTGGTCACACACCGCCTTCACCCCGGCGGTAGCGGCCATAACGATCTTTCGGTCGTGGGCGTTGTACCTTCCGCCCACCTGCTGGAGTATTTCTTTGTACACCACAGCCAGCTCCTTCCTTTTCTGCTGGAGAGGCGTTTTCTCGATCTCTTGGGCACTGCGGATAAACTCCATCTCCTTGAGCAATATCGGTGTGCTGTGTGGGTGTCGGCGGATCTCGCCAAAGCGTTCCTGGCTCATGCCAAGTGCTAGCGCTGCTTCGGCCTCGGAGTCAACATCACACATGGCAACTCCGTAGTCATCAAACCGCTTTAAAAGTTTGCGGGCCGCTTGAGATATTTTTAGCTTTTCTCTCTCATCTTCGATCTCGTTCCAGGCGACACGTTCCGACATGTTTCAGCAAGACGATCGTTTCTCCGTATATGTGATGAAGACACTACTTACTGAAAACAGCAAGGCACACGTCACTTATCAAAAGAAAAAAAAGTACCAAAAAAAAAAAAAGCAGTGTCTGACGCACACCCGAATTAAACGTTCATGTTGATTGCATCATTATTATTCTTATTATTCTTGAGAGAAGCGCATAAAAATAATGGTAGTGGCGAAAATCAAGTAAAATTATTGAGCTCATATTGAAGAGCTAAATAAAAGACATTAAATAATAAAAGAAGACTACAATCTTTGTTAGTTGATTTAGTTTCGCGTTTTCCTTTTGTTAGCCAACTATAATTTTTTGGGGGGACTTTTTTTAGATCGAGACAAGTGAGGAATGTTTTATTAGCGTTTATTTGTTTATTTTTTGTTCTTCTGAAATCTACTGAGAGTCAAAATCCTGTAAGTTGTGATGATCAGTTGATCAGACCGGTGAGACGCAAGTACGCGTGAACGCCTGGGTCTCGTCCGGTAAAGTTTCGGAAGGCAACGTTGAGGTCGATAGCGTTCCCGACTGAGAGAACGGTTTTTCGAAAGTGCAGTCCTGTTTCACGCTTAAGTCCGCCATGTTCCACGAAGTACTCGAAGCCGTCGCAATCGAGAACCTTGGCCCAGGTGTAGGCGTAGTAGCTGGAGGCGTAGCCACCGGAGAAGATGTGTGTGAAGATATGACTCGTGTAACGAGGGGGGAGCAGCGGAAATGTGAGGCCGTACTTCTCCATGGACTGCGCCTCCATCGCAGCAATGGGCAGCAGCTGCTTCACCTCCGTCACCATGTGCCACTCGAGGTCTATGACCGATGCCTTCATCAACTCCGTCAGCCGGAACCCTGTGCCAAACACTTCGCTGGCCTTTAGCTTCCGTACAATCTCGTCGGGAATGAGTTCGTTCGTCTTGTAGTGTTTCGCGTAGTGTCGCAACACCTGGTCATCAAGTGCCCATTTTTCGTTGATTTGCGATGGAAACTCAACAAAATCTCTCGATACGCTGGTTCCCGACAGCGATTGATACGTCACCATGGATAGCATCCCGTGAAGCGCGTGGCCAAACTCGTGAAAAAGAGTTTTGAGGTGTTTTGCAGACAAAAGGGTTGGATGACCCTCAGGAGGTTTTTCAATGTTGAGAACGTTGAACACCACTGGCTTCTGATTTAAGAACTTGCTTTGCTTCACACACGACGACATCCAAGCTCCGCCCCGTTTACTCTCACGTGCGTACGGATCAAAACAGAAGAGAGCGATTGGTTTCCTATCGTTTGCGTCAAACACCTCATAGCAGGTCACATCCGCATCATAAACAGGAATATCCGTTCGCCTTTGAAATGTGATCCCATACAACTCTGTAGCTGCATAAAATGCGCCTTGCTCCAGCACAGTGTACAGCTCCATGTACGGTGTTACTTGATCATCGTTTAGCGCATATTTTTTTATCCGGACTAGTTCCTGGTAGTAGCACCAATCCCACGGCTGAAGTTCATGCGTCACACCTGCTTCTTGCATGTAATCCCGTATTTCCTTCGCCTCCTCTTCCGCCTTCGCCACTGCGTAGGAACTCACATCCTTTAGGAGCTGCTGTGCAGAGCTCGCGTTAGCCATTTGATCCAGTAGCTTCCACTCTGTAAAGCACTGATAGCCCATTAAGTTGGCCTTCCGAAGTCGAAGTCGGACAATTTCTTCGATCATCGCAGTAGTATCCACTCCATCACTGTGCGAGGCCCGACGCAGACTCGCCTCCAGCAGCTTTCGTCGGGTTTCACGATTGCTCAACTGGGTCATCAGAGGCTGTTGAACGGTGTTAATAAGTAGGAGAAGAAAGGTTCCAGCAGGATAACCGTGCTTTCAGCATCGCATTTGAGAAATCTGTTTGAAGCGTAGCAAGTCGCTGGTTGACAGCCTTCAGTTCCTCCTTCATCGCAGCCTCCAAGTGAGAGCCTGATATCTCAAACGACAGTAGGGTATGATCCAGCAACCGCAGCTGCTCCTCAAGGAGTTCCGATCCCATGCTTTGCTTGACCGCCTTCACTCGCTGATAGAGCGAGTCATTCAAGTACACACTATCGTGGTGAGCAGAGAGGCGCGGGGCAAACTCGCGCTGCAGTGCCTGCAATTCCAGAGAAGTTTTGGAGCTGTTCAACGTATGAAACGCCGTCATCACGCGAGACAGCAGCTCCCCACTGCGCTCCAGAGCCTCCACCGTGTTTTCAAAGGTTGCTGGTGCGCTTTGGTTTGCGATTTCTTCGATCTCCTTCTGGTGTTGCGCGAGGCCAGCTGTGATCGCCGGTTCAAAGTGCTCTACACGAATGTTAGGGAAGTCCGGAACATGATACGGGAGAGAGCTCTCAAAAAACAACGGGTTGGTCGTCATGACAATAGTCAATGATCTCGATGGAGGTTTCGATGGGTACTTGAAGTGAAGAAAGATACGCCTCCGACTGACCGTTTAAGTCACCAGGAGAGAAGAGAAATAGTGAAACGGGACGTGAGAGTGGACTATGCTGTAGTAATGAAAATCTGAATGGAGAAAGAAAGAAAGAAAGAAAGAAAGAAAGAAAGAAAGAAAGAAAGAAAGAAAGAAAGAAAGAAAGAAAGAGAGAGAGAGACATGGAAAGGTTATAGGCGTCCGTTCCGCTTAGTGAATATCGGAAAGAAGAAATTACCGATTCCGGTAATGGGAAACACCAAGTGGCATGTATTTCCCTTTTTTTGTTGATTGTTACACTTATTTGCACCAAAAACAGGCAGTGAATGTTCTGCTGATCCAGTAATTTTTTCTGGTCCCTCCTTCATTACTAGGACATCAGGCTAAGGGTTAAAAGAAAGTGCTCTAGCCCTAGTCCAGCGCGCAACGGGTTAACTTCTGTTCTTTACGTTTTGAATGGGATAGCTAACCTCAAATGGCTTACTCAATGAATCCCCTGACCACAATAAAGTTCTTCGACTCCTCGCCGAGGGCATTCCAGTCCCAGCGATGTACCTTCATTGTGAGCCGTATCTCATGAGAGGTCGGATGTATGGAAGCACTTTTGATTTTATTCCACACTAAAGACAGCTTTTGTCGGTGCGCCGCGTAGGAAAAGAATGACAAGCGGTTTCTATCTCGCTGCAGCCAATCAATTTTGTCGTCGACTCTTTCCTTTAGACGCTGAATCACTAAGTCCAGCAGCCTGTTTGAGTCGTCCACAGAGCAGTCGCACAAGTAAAAGATCAGAGCCCGGCCCAGCTCCGAATCGGTAGCAGTGAAGTCGATCGGATGTTGCGTTTTCATCAAAATTTCAAGCGCCTCAAACGACGCGCACGAAAAACAACGTTGGAGGATTGGAGTGGATATCTGAGGATGGTAAAAGTTGACGTCAGGATCCATTGTGATGAGATCCTTCAGCTCCGGGATAGAGAGACACCAGTTTGTTATTCTACAAAGCCGCAGCAATGCGGCAGTGCTCTCGTTTCCCTCCGCCAGTGGCATTTCGTAATCGAAGTACTCTTCCAAATTTGAGTGGGAGGTGGATATTCGCCTTCGATCAAAGCTCCACATCATCGGCAGATAAAAAGGGTCTAATCGGTCTTGTACGAAGGAGAGCGACCACATTGGCTCGAAAATATGGTGCAAGCAACCCAGAGAAGCAGCATAGGTGAGAAGCGTCATCCCACTCGAGTTTTGAATAGAGAAATCGATATTGTCTTCCAGGTGGCAGACGATCCGGCAAATGATTTGGTGCGTCAAAGCACTGATGACATTCTCTTTGATGTGCTCGCAGATCAGATGCAGCAGAGGTTCTCCGTCGCTGCATCGGATCGTGAAATCTAACGCTCGAGTTGTGGATAAGAACGCCATTAGCAGCTTCTCGTCACCGATTCGAAGGGCTGTTTCCAGTGCGCTGGGAGTGCTTTTTTCTGGAAAAAACTGAACATCTGCGCCATTGCTGACCAACTCCGAAATCTTGGTGTAATTCAATTCATCCACCCCTCTCTTGGGTTCGAGCCGCAAAAGAAGTTCTGAGTTTAGGTGCATCACTGCATCGTCTTTAGATTGAAGCCTCTCTCTCTTCCCCTCCAAGGAGATTTGAGTATCACAGCACAACTGAAGAAAAATCGAAATGAGATTCTCGTTCACTATTTCATAAAAGGACTTTGGATTATCTACTAGATTAGAAGAGCTCATGTATGGCGCGGAAATACTCCAATGCCATATATTTCTTCTTTTTATTATTGTTTCTCTGAAAATTCACGCTGGAAATGAGGCGGAAAAGGAAATAAAGAGGGCAGCAATTCACAAGATCTCGAAATTCTTAAGTTTTCGTATTTGCTTTTAATAGAAAAAATGAATGTTGTTTTTCATCATTCATATTAACTTTATCTCCTTTCCAAAATTGCATTTTTGCTTTTCTGGACGTTAGTTTAAATTATTTAAATTATTTGCAAATCCACCGAAAAATAGATCTTTTACTGTCGCCCAGCGGCTCAACGCGTGCAAATGCCGATACATGTCGGAGTGTGCACAGTACACTTACACGCCATGCGCTCACATGGCAGTCCTAACTTACCATCGGCTCCATCATGGAGTCAGGAATCTCGACACGCCGTATCATCGGCCTCTCCTCTTCACCGCGTCCGTGACATCAAGCGTAGCGATGGAAGCATCCGGAGTCTCTACTTGCACAACGGACAGCCGGAAAACGTGGAAACTGCCGTGCTGAAAAGCGTTACTTCCGTTGATGCCGTTCAAGCTGGAGCATTGGACGTGGGAAACCAAACCTCCCAGACTGTGGCGTGGCCGTACCGAGGAGAATTGCATAGCAGCCACCGCATTTAAGGGGTTATTTCCCTACCATCCGCTCACCGGATAACGTGCAGCAAGCAATGCGCTCCAGCGGTCTAACCAAAAAGAAGGAGATAACGCGCTCTTCTCAAAAGTTGTTATTTCATGGTTTCGGCATCGCATTTACTCCAGTATGGAGAGCCTAAGGTGTACGGGATGCACCATAAATCTTTGGAGGGCAAATAAAACGATATTCACTCGGCCTGTATTCCCCCTTTTTCACTAGGACTAACTGCAAGCGGTCTGTCAACACAGACACTCGGACTTGTTCATATGTACTGGACCAACTAACTGACGCCACTCGTTTCTGCATTGAAAACATGAAACTTAATTTTACTCCAGATTAGCTGGCTCGAGCACAACAGAAGGTCAACTGTAAAAAAACAGCATAGAAAAAAAAGGAGAGAGTGAGAACGAAGCAACTCGACGATTACGTAAAGTCAAAAGACGCTTTTACAGTACTTACGCATTCAGCCTGTACTACTTATTGGAGGGAAGCTCTAATAAATCACAATCCTAATAAAATACGAGTCAACTCATACAAGCATTTGCAACCCGCAGATTTCATGCACGCAGAGCTCAGCAACACCGCATTCCCCCAATTTCGTTGGGCGTACTCCAGAGAGGAGCTCAGTGCCTCCATCGCCTTGCGTGGCCCTTCGAGCAGTTGCCCTTACGCGAGCACGGGCTGACACCGTCGTCGGGCTCGTGGCGGTAGGGGCACCGCTCCCGACTGCAGTGGCCCTGCAGATACTCGCAGCACAGACGGTAGGCCCACAGGGAAACTTCCTCCAGATTTTGGTTGGAGCGAGCGGGTGGCTCCGCTACGACGATGGGGCAGGCCGATTGCAGCTCCGCAAGGCGCTCCTCCGCAGCCCGAATCAGTGGAAAGTGAGAGTTCAGCACGAGCACTTCATGGAGCACCTCCATCACTTTCTTCAGCCCGTCGTCGTTCTTCTGTGCCTCGGGGTCCTTGAAAGGAACCGGGCACAAGGCAATATCCGGGTGAGAGCACTTCTCTGGGGAGTCGTCAATAATGATCGTGTTCACGCTGTGAAAGCTGGCAGGGTATTGGTCAAACAGAAATTGTAAATTCTTTTGTGTGCCGTGTGGGTTATTCGGTGTCGGTGTTTCGTCACACTTGTCACGGTAGAAAGTGAAGAGCAGTCGGTTTTTGTATTTGCCCATAACACTTTCAATAATCGGGTCGCAGGACCGCCGCAACCCACTCGTCCAGACACCCACCACAAAGTTTTTAAAGGCAAAGTCAAGAAACTCCTTGGCATAGGGGCGGTGAATGCAACAGCCGCGTCCCCTGGCTACCAGAACACCATTGAGATCCAGAATAAGCAAGAAGGCCTGTCGCACTGAATACCGCGGAACGGTAACCTCGTACCCGTTAGTGGAGTCAATGGTTACGGTGCTGCCTTCCAGCCCGCACACGACACCTATTTCGAATCGCCCACCGTTAAGATCGGCGCGAACGTACTGATCGATCGAGAGCGGCTCTTCCACATCGTATGTGGGAGAGTTGTGAGGGGTAGAAAGCGTTTGTTCCATTGAAGTTGAAAGAGGGCTTGATCTCTTCTGGAAGGCAATGGATGTACTCTCTCTCACGAGGAATACGTCAACCTCGTCCGTGTCGCGCAGCAAAACGGTTGTTCTTACGGGAAAGTTGTTCTTTTCACAGAGCAAGGGTCAAAGAGGTATGGAAGGAAGAGGAAAATAAAAACAGCGATACAGCAGATGAGAGGAAAGCAGTATTCTTTAAGGCATAAGTCACCTTTAAATAACTGAAGAGACACCACAAATTAACTCATTTCAAAGGTAGTGTATCATTATTAAGTTTTAATTTTTCAATTTTTTATTTTAGGTCTCGAAGAACTTCTGGTTGCACAAAAAACAACGAACCAATAATAAAAAAACATTAAAACTCAATAAAGCATCTTGAAAGTGTGGCTGCTTTCAAAGAGACAAGAGAAATGAAAGTGCTAGCAACGTCCTTTTCCTTTCCTCCGTGGCGCTCATCCCTTCGCGTGCTTGAGCAGTTGGTGCTGCTGTTTCGCCCGTTCATCCACAAAATGTCGTGGTGGGCTGCACTCCTCACAAGTCGCCGAAGCGTCACCACCACCTCGCTGCGGATTCAAGTAGTTCAAATGCTTGGCATACGCTCCCGCATCCAGAAAAGTGAGTCCGCACGTGTCGCAGGGCACACCCGCGTCCGCCATCGCGTCGGTGCTTTGCTGCACCTCCAGGTGGCCGCAGGCGTACATGTTTGGATGCAGCAGCGACTGTGTGGCGTGCTTGGCGCGCACGTGCTGCGTCAAATCCTCCATCGTATCGAAGTCTCGATTCTCTGATTCGCAGAGATCACAATGGTAGTGCTGTCTCACCACTGAGCGATCCTGTTTGACAGATTTGCTGCGCTCACGGCGGCTTGGAGCGAGAAGGCGTTGGACTTTGACTTGTTCCTTTGACGTTAAGGGACGACCCAGCAGCGTAGGGTTCAAGTGGCTCGGAATTCGCGCCGCATTCCGCTCCTCCTCGGTGCCGCCTCCTCTCAACCGTTCGTCTTGCAGGAAGAGCTGCAGCCGATACAAGCTGGGCAAACGATGAAGCGGAACATACGGGCAAAACATCGAGGAGTCCGCCACCTCCCCCACGGAGTAGAAGGCGAGTGAGGCGTGCAGTGGCGGAATACAAAAGTGAAGCTCCTCAAACGTCTCTGGCGAAAACGAAGCCAGCGGAGCCGCAACCTCATGAAGGAAACGATCGCTCTCGCGACCTACGGCCACATCGGCACTCGCGCCGGTTGTGGACTGACCCACATCCGCTTCACGCATCGCGCTGTCGTCCCACACCTGGCGTGAGTTGGCTCCCCAGGCAGAATCGTGTTCCCACGCGTGGCGCAGGGGATTCAGGATCTCCCCGCAGTCCTCACGCCGCATGAGAAAATACTGTATCATGTGCTGGAAGGGAAAGGCGGCGTCGCTCTGATGCCGCTTCGGGGTGTAGGCGGGAAATTCAGCACTCGTCAGCGGCACTGCTGCCACGCAGACTAAGCCCGATCGCCGAGCCGCCCCTAGCAGATCCCAACGCCTCGGCTGATCGTCACAGAGTGCGACCACGACCTGCGGGGCGATGTCTCCTTTGGATGCTGCAGCGCATTCCGCCGCCGAGAAAAGGAAGTGCGAGAGCAAGGAGCGATGCCGAACGCAGTCCTCAAAGCCAATATGTGGGTTGTTGAAGATGATCAGCTGAAAAGCAGGATCTCCAACCGCTCCAGGTTCGTTCACGCGAAGAGTCTTGTTAATAGAGGTGGCGTTCACCCTCCCCTGCACGTGAATCCGCAGACGAGTTTTGCTGGCGAAATACTCTCGTATGGGTATCGTCTCAGGGTACTTCACCATCAGCTCTTCACTGGAGTCGAATGTAGTGATGAATAGCTGGCAATAACGTTCTTGCATGATATGCGGAGATTGTCGTTCAGCGATATCCGACCGCTGCAGCTTTTGTGGTTGGTATCGCCTAAAGACCTTCGACTTCGACAGCTTCTTCACAAGTCCGTGCGCATAGCTCAAGTTGCCCTCCCCCAAGAGAACGATAGTGAATGCCTTTTGGGGCATTGGCAGTGTGAAATCTTCGTCAGTCATTGGGCAACACGAGTACGCATACTATATAGTACTGTTAGGCTTACTGGAATACCACTATTTCTTCGTGCAGAGACCACGAAAAAGGAAGAGATGAAGAAGGAAATCAAGTGAAGATCGCCGCCATCTCCAAAAGTGAACGCACGCGGTTTATTCAACAATGAGAAATGCGGCACCGTACCTCAGATTGCATTCATTCCTGTTTTATTATGGAGCAGCATTCATGTTTTTTCCAACTCAACTTCACATCAGTCGTCACGGTTCTGCCCCTTACGATACGAGTATATGAGAACAAACGTCAGATCTTCCACGCACTTCACTACGTTAGACGTCTCTTCTGGCTTGGCGGCTCCTCCTCCTCTGCCTTTGCCTCCTCATCCCAAGCAATCAGCGTGCGCTTCGGAAAGCACCCAGAGATGTTTCGCGTGAGGCCGTCGCAGGACTCAAACACCTCAGGCAGCTCTCCCTTGAACTCGACGACAACATTGAGGCCAAGATGCAGGAACTCCTTCTCTTTGTAGGAGAACGAAACTAAGAGAGCCGTGGGACCTGTCGGATCCGGTATAAGCGACACATCTGGTGGGTCACACTCCAGCGTGAGCTCGTGCTTCCCCACCCGAGATAACGGCCCCACCTCCATCTCGTCGAGCACCTGGTCCACTGGATCATCCCATATAGGGGACCACACGAACTTCACGTCGATAGGGTCCTTGGGGGCTTTCTCAAACACCTCCAGCACCACTTGGAGGGTGATGGGAGCATCGAACTGGTCCGGGTTCGGCGGCAGCACTGTCGCCTTCCGAAACTCGACTCTGGTGGACATCAGTACTGTACTGACGGCGATTGTCTATAATGAGCAGCTGTGGCGGTGGTGTTCGATCTATAATGGGAGTTCTAATATATTGGAGTATAATCGGGTGGAACCCCTCCAAGTAGAAAGGGAAAACCTCTAGGCTACAGCATCGTTAAAGGAGAAGAAGTTGAGAAATAAGGTTCGAGAGTCCACGATAGAATACATACACAGATCATCAAGAAGTAGCAATGCAAGTATGCGTCAGGCAAAGGATATTTGGTCATTCGGTTTATTTTTTGTGCTTTGCAGTACAGTAGTACAAAAATGAGTAGAGAAGAATCCTTTTATCCAATTTCAGTGACAAAAGCCCATTATCTTATGTTTTATTTTCTTCGTAAATGAGAACGTGTCTTAATTTAGTTACAATATAAATCTCTGCGAGAAAAATCCCAGTGGCCCAACAAATATATTTATAAAGCTCATCCCTTCATTGAGGCAGCAGACAAAAAATATGAGGATATCCGGATAGGATAGGATATAGGATAGGGATATCCGGATAGGATAATTGATTGGATTTCCTAGCAAAAAGGAAAAAAAGCAATCCGTCAATACATTTGACAGGCGGCACACTTCCCTTGTTATCTCATTGAGTACCGTCTCTCGTGCCTTACTTCCTCTCTTTGCTGGCACTGCGCCTCGAACGCTCTGCACTCGGTCCGTGCAAAAGTTGCGACAATGGCAACGCCGGCCGACTCACCCAGCTAGCGCTGACCTTCCCGTGCACCACCGCCTCTGTTGCACGGTCGCGTTGCTCTTTCAGCCGGTCGTGGTCCGCCGCTGTGTGACGGCGCTGAATTTCGATGCTACGGCGCAAACGACGCAGGTCCGCCTCGTACTGCAACAGAAATTCGCCGAGGGCGTCCATCTCGTACCCGCGATAGGTGGACAGCGGGGCACGAGAGTCCCTCGGCCGCTCCTCCTCGAGCACCGCTACGGGGAGGAGCGGCCGTGTTTCTTCCGCCACTGGCACCGGTGGACGAGAGGGCCGCTCCAGCACTCGCTCCCTGTGCTTCCGATGCGCTCTCTGCAGCTCTCGCAACTCCGCCGCCCGGTCCGCGATGATTTGCTGACGACCTATCGACTCCTTCTTCAGCAGCGCCTCCATCTCACTCCTCAGCGATCCCACGGGAACCGTCGACCGAAAAACTTCTAAAAGCAAAAGCAACGAGGCATTTTCATCATCACGCAGGCGACAGAACGCCTTCTCCTCAGCTTCCAGCATTTCTTGCAACCTCCGCGTCTGAAAGTACCGACGTCGGGCTTCACGCTTCAGCCCAAGAACACGCCGTACCGCAAACCCACGAGCGACACGACTCAACAAGTTCGCCGCCACCTTCTCCTTCGCGATTCGTTTCTCCCGTAACAAAAGACTTCCAAACTCATCATCCCCATCCTCCTCCGCGCTCACCGAAGTACGATCGAGAGAAGACTCCACAGCCCATCTTTTACGCCACACTTCCAACCCGTCCAAAATTAACGCCCACTCAGCCGCTTCATCCAATAAAAGACACCTACAGCAACGCCCCTCCTCCTCCACAACATCATCAACAAGCAAAGGCACTGGGTACTTCTCGAACAGGTCCCGCTCCGCCGCGGCCTCGCGAAGCGCGGCGGCGACAGCAGCACCGCGCTGGTTCATCGCGTCCTCGCACGCGCGCAGGTCCTCCGTCTTCGCGGCGGGGTCCGCAGAAAGCCCGTCGTGGCGCACGCATAGCTGCGCAAATGTGTTGTCACTGATGAGGGTTTCGAGCCAATGCTCTTGAGGGTGTTGAAGAAGGGTGGGGTACATGTGCAAAGGGTTTCGAGGAGTGGTGTGGTCACGTTGCAGTTCTGCCGCGACTGTGGCCCCTATTTCGTTTATCGCATCCTCACATGCTTTGAGTTCTTCAGAGGTCGTGTCTGGGGCAGCAGTGAATTCGTCGTACAGTGCACATAATTCTTTAAACGTTTCATCGTAAAGTAGGGACTCTGCCCAGGCTTGCTGCGGGTGCGGAATGAGAAAGGCGTACGTCTCAAAGAGGTTATCAGCGGTGAGGAGGGAGGAAGGGCAGTCAGGTGCTTGCGTAGGGGTGTGTAAAAGGGATTGAGACCGATGGAGGGGCATTGACACAGGGGCAGTCTGGCAGTCAGTGATAACGGTGTGGCGGGAAAGGAGCTCCTGCACACGCTGATCAATCTGCTTCTCGTTGGGTTCGAGGAGTTCGGCGATTACTGCGTGAGCAGCGCCGTCATCGCTGTCACAGTGGTCTGTGGGCTCAGGATTGTGGGAGGTTGCTTCCTCCTGCTTCAGGAGCAGGTGATGCAGTTGGGAGTCCTCCAGAAGAGCGGGCTGGATGTCACGGGAGGTGAAGGGGAGGGCACATCGCAGCTGATTTTGGTGTCGCATCGCCTCGTCCTCCAACTCGCGTTGCCGCTCGAGCAGCTGCTTCACCTCCACCGGCAATGCAGCCGACGCAGCGTCCTCTTCTGCTGGGGTCGACTTCACCAATGCCTGCACCTCTGGCTGATCGAGAAGAAACTGCAGCGCATCGGGTGAGACGTCATGCAGGGAAGGAAAACGTTGCTGCGCGGCAATGGCGAGGCGATGACGCTGGCGGGCGAGTTCGTCAGCCCTCAACGTGAGGCGAAAGCGCAGCCGCACGGCGTCGAGGCTCCACCACTGCTCAGCAGCGAGACACTGGTGGTAGCTCGACAGCAAAGCGGTGTAGAGGCTGTCCGAGCGCAGGGGAAGGCACCGAATCGGTACCGCCCCTCGGGTGGTGTAGCGCAGGGGTGCCTGTTGTCGGAGGACATCGTCGTCACGGTCATCACGAAACGTTTGCCACAAGCGATGCCGAGTGGCAACACTGGTGAGGGTGGCGGGCAGCGTTCCGGTGAAGCCGGCCTGCGGGTGATCAATCAGCTGCGCCAGGAAGCCTTGGTAGCCCTTCGGCTCCTTCTCTAGCTCACGGATGATGCGCAGCAATGAGACCCCGCAGTGCTCGTGCGGCAATGCGGGGTAGCGCTGCTGCAGCTGCCGCACCGCATCGAGGTCCTCCCGGACGAGCGCTTGAAACAACTGGCGAAGCTGTTCTTCTTTCCGGGCGATCGCCTCCGGGTCGTCCGACAGAGCGGTGGCGTCGAGGCACTCCCCCGCCAGCTGAGAGAACTGTGGGTTCATAAAGAGCTCGAGGTCCTTCACGTGCAGCACTTCCGGCAGCACGCCGGAGGACAGCCGAGTGGCGTACACCTCTGCCACGTCCTCCGCCACATTCGCCCTCCGCTGCTCCCACACGCGCGTCTCCCTGGCGATGTGCTGACACATCTGCACCATTTCCTTCTGCACCTTTCGCCGCTGTACAATCCGCTGCGCAGCGGCGTCGGGGGGCGAGAACGACGAGGACAAGTCCTGCAGCCGGCGGCACAGCTGCTGAAAATCGGGCGACGAGGGCAGTGAGAGCGACACGATGGAGTCCGACACCGTTCGAAGGAATGGAAACTCGTCTCGCCACGTCTGCTCGCTGTCGAGCAGCTGTGCAGCGATCGCCTCCGCCCGGGCTCGCAGCGCCTCTTCTGCCGCGCGCAATGACACCGCTTCACCCGGCTGCAGCGCTGTCGAGCGCCTGTCGTAGAGTTCTCGGAACTCGGGATCGTTCCACAGGCCCAGCTCCGCCAAGTGAATCCCGTGATAGCGCCGCTTCAGAAAGGGAAAGAGGAGCTCGTGAGTCCGGCGCTGATCACACACGTGGGCCGTAATCTTGCGCTGCGTCGACGCCAGGTGTAGCAAACGCTCCAGCATTTGATTCGTTAGCAACGCCAGTTGCCGCTCCTCCTGCTCCTGCAGACTCCCCCTCGCTTGACGGCGCTGCAGTAGCCCGGCCTGCGCCACCGCCAACTGCAGGTAGTAACTGTCCCGCTCCCGCGGTAAGTCTCTGGCGGTGCGCTCCTCCACCCCAGTGCTATCAATGTTGGGATAACGTTCGGCCAGGCGCGGCAGACTATTCCGCTGTTTCGCCTCCGCCACGAGTGCGGCGAGCAGCTGCGACGGCACCGCCCCTTCCACGACTTCCCCACCCTGGACGTGTCGACTGACCCTCCAGGAGTCCAGCGGGTCCTCGAAGAGCGAGGCCACGTCCCAGCCGTGGAGACACTCCGGTAGCTGCGGGTGTCGGCAATGCAGCTCCTCCCTCTCTACCCCGCTGTACTGCAGGCGCCGCAATGCCTGCTGGCCGAGCGCACCGCACAGGACCCGCAGCCGCTGTCGCAGTGTCCGCCGCAGCGGGGCCGTCGCCTCATCCGCCTCGCTCACCTCCGCCACCTGCAGATGCAGCGCGACGAGCTCGCGCAGGTACGGGTCGCTGTGTAAGGTCAGCGGATTCACACGGTACAGCACGACGTGATCAGCGGCGTTCGGCAGGCACTGCTGCATGTCGTCCCTCACGCTACTGCAGCGCCTCCACAAGGCGAGCCACTCCGCTCTCATCGTCTCCACCAGTGGTCGAGAGGAGTCCTCCGAACCCTCATCCGCCGCCGGGTGTGGCGCCAGCAGCTCCGCCATCCCTCCGACGTCTTCGGTGGCGTAGGCAAACGGCATCGGCACCTGCGCGTTGACGTGAGACCCGAACGCGTGAAAGAGCCGCCACTCCTGTCGCAGTGCCGCGGTGCGCTGCAGCTGCGTCAGCTCTCCTAGACGATCAATCATCGCGAGGGCGTGGTGGAGCCGATCGTGGCGTGTCTCGTCCGGCTTCCACTGCTGGAGAAAGGTCTGGAAGAAGGCCTCCTTGTCGAGGTGCAGGCTCTGCACGTACACACCGCAACTCGTGCGAGTGGGAAGAAACGGGTAGCGCCGTAGGGTCTCGCCAGCCTCCAACACACGAAAGAGTTCCATCACGCGCTGTTTCAGCTGCGTCTCGCACTGTTGGCGGGCCACTTCGTCTTTCGCTTCCAGCAGCTGTGCGGCGATTCGCACGAACTCTGGATCTTCGAGAGGGGCGATGTCATCCCACGGGATATTTTCGCAGCCGGTCCGCAACGACGGGTAGCGGCGCGGTAAGACGTGCGCACCGCAGCCCTCCGCCGCGAGCGCAGGCCGCGATGCCGCCCCACCCGCTGCGCTTCTCCCGCGTGAGGCGCGCGAGGACTGCAGCGGCTCCACGCGCGAGGGGGGCGCCGGAATGTCCAGAAGGGATCCCGAGACGGAACGCGGCGAGAACGCCCGCTTCGGCGGTACGGGCCGAGGCGAGTCGGCCGAGGAGTCCTGCGGGTGCATCTGCTGCCAGAGCAGACGGACATTGCGGAGGTACGTCTGGTAGTCCGGGTCGGACTCTGGGATCTCTGCTGCCTGGAGGGAGGCTTCACATCGCTGAAAGGTGCCGGCAGCGCACTCATACTTCTCCAAGTCCATCTCAATAGTACCCACGTTGTTCAGCACCACGGCGTAGGCTCTGCTGTTTGCCCCATACTCTCGCAGTGCGTAACCTGCCGCCTGCTCGGCCAGCGCAAGGCAGTGGGCCCCGAAGCGTCGAAGGTCATACGAACGAAACACGTGGGCCAGGTCCATCAGCAGCAGGTGCACGTACGGCCCGCGGCCCGGCTTCTGCTTCGACAGCTCGACCGCCAGCTCGAGCGCTTGAATGGCATCGGAGAATTGGCCCTCAAACTCGAGCTGCAGTCCCAAGTCCCACAGGTACTCGATAAAGAAATCCGAGGCCCATCCAATCCGGCTGAGCTCCAGGGAGTGCTGCACGAGCGACTGGGTGTCCACACTGCATGAGGGCAGCATGCGCTTGCACCGGAGAAGACCGATATATGGCTGAAGGTGCAACCACGCCCCGTGTTCGCTCCTCAGAAACGACGGCAGCAGACGGATCGCCGCCAGGAAGTTCGCTACTGCCTCCTCCACGCAGTCCCGCAGCCT
This sequence comes from Vickermania spadyakhi, assembly GCA_030849815.1. Lineage (NCBI taxonomy): Eukaryota > Euglenozoa > Kinetoplastea > Trypanosomatida > Trypanosomatidae > Vickermania > Vickermania spadyakhi. Next base: position 26,484 of record JASAOA010001846.1, read on the forward strand.
CGCCGGGTCCTCCTCTTCTCTGCCGCAACCGAGTCCATGGTGGCTGCTGCGCACCTCGCCCGCCATCGTCTCCTCCACCGCGTCCAACAGCCAATTGCCGTACTCGATATGCCGTCGGCCCTGTGACGTGGACGTCGTCTGTGTCTCGCACGAGTCCAGCAGCTGACGGTACACTTCTCGCCCCTTCGAAATGTGGGTCCACTGGCGCGAGAAGAAGCAGATTCGGCAGTAGCGTCGCTCCGTTAGCCAGCGCCGCAGCGTGGTGCCGAACAGGTGGCGGTGCGCCACGACCACCGGCTCCGCGTGCTGCAGTGCTTCCGTCACCTGCTTCGCCCAGCACCATACCTTCCATGTCAGCGGAGCACCAAAGGCGCTCCAGTGCGGCTCTGTGGTACCGCCCAGCTCGCGATACGCCGCCACCAACGCCTGCGCTTTGGCCGGCTCCAGCATGTCCGGCAGCACACGACTGTGGACGAAGGCAGTCCACTGCACGCCGGAGGGGCCCTTCTCCAGTCTGGCCCCGAGGAGGTCGCACGTTCGGCTCACAATAAGGCGTTGCCAGCGGTGCCGCTGTTCGGTGAAGGAGCGCCGCAGCCGATCCTCGCGATCGACGATACCGTATTTTTTGCAAAGGATTGGAAGGAACTGACGCTCCCACTGCGAGACAGGCTCGAAGACCGCGCCAAAATGCCGCGAAAGGCAGCGAGAGAGCGCCTCGTCGCTGTACGCCAGTCGCTTTCCTTGCACTTCAATGAAGAACTCCTGCTTCACGGTGCGGCTGATCATCTCGATGGCGACCAGCTGAGTTGCCTTTAACCGCTCTTCTGGTAGATGCGTTTCGTCTTCATCAAGCCGCTGCAGCACGTGCTTTAGCAGGCATAGGTTCAGTCCATGACGGTGCAATAGCGAGCACATCCCTTGAAGCGCGAGGAGGGGGCTGCCCGCACCCAAGCACACCGTCCACAGCTCTGCCACCAGCGGGCTCAACGTCTCCTGCAGCACCGACAGCGCTTCGGCAACCGCATCACCCTCCAGCGCTGCGGTCTGCCCGGGCCGCAGCAGAAGTTCCTGCCGAAGCATGACAGAGTCGCCAGGGATGAGGGGCCGCAGGGTGGCGTTGCAGTTGGTGACGTAGCAGCGGCCATCCAAGCCCTGGTAGACCTCCATCGAGGTTTCCGGAGCGGGGATGTGAAGCGCGTCGGCGATGAACAGCAATTCGCTGCGCACCTCCGCCTCCGCGTGAGTCGGACGTGCGCCAACCTCGCGGTGCGGCGCCCCGTACAGCCACACGGGTGTCGACGGCATCGGCACCAGCGCCTGCGCCAGCACTGGCATCCCTCGGTAGTAGAACATGCAGGACAGCGGTACCGTCAGCAAGTGGCTCTGGCTCAGCAGGACACCCCGCAGCGAGGCGACGTAGTTCCGCCCGGACTGGCTGTCGGGGAGAACGCGGAAAAAGATATTCAGCACGCGAAAGCACTGAAGGTACTGCGGCAGCTCTTTCGGCATGTCGTCGTCCAGGCGCACAATCTGGCCAACCGTCTCGCTCGCCGCGGACTCGAACTCCAGGCTGATGCGAGCGAGGAGCTCCGCCCGGCGCGTCGCCCGCTCCTCGGTGCTGTCGTCGAGCTCCAGCGCCAACTGAAACTCGGCATTCCAGTCCCGACCCGCCGCAGTGATGTCCGCGCAGCTCCGAAGGTACGCCCGCGGTGCTGTTTGTTGAATGGGAAACGACGGGGTTGTCTGAATGGAGAGCGGGTTCGGCCGCGAGCGCGAGGCGGAGCGGTGCGGCGCGACCCCAGCGAAGGCAGCGGTGACGGAAGACGGGCGCAGCGGCTCCTCAGCCGAGCGGCGGTGCAGTGACGGAGGAGTCGGCCGCATCACTGGCCGGCTCGAGGCGGGCCGACTCACTCCAGCGATCCGCTGCGTCTCACGAAGGCGCAGCGGCGACGTCACGGACGCGGAGCCCACGCGCCCCCGACGAGTCGAGGACGGCATTGGCGAGTGGTCTATGAAAAGCTCTCTCTGAGTAGTGAGAAGCGTGAGAGCGTGAGACCACAAAAAAGGAGTGGCGTAACCGCTGGTACTTGTGTAGCAACACGATGCCGTGGGTCTGACCACCGGGTCTAAATGAAAAATAGGAAAAAAAAAAAATACACACGACCCCGGTGATGCGACGTGGTAAGTAAATAAATAAGCAAAGGATATCGTTTGACAGGGAAAATGGATAAAAAAATATTTCTCTAATAAAATAAATAAACAAAAAACCTTGCTTTTCTCCCTTCGTCTTATTGTGTTATTGTTTAGGAAATTTTACCAAGAGAAGGACTACAGTAAAATAAACTTGCTAATGTACGTGCAATGCAAGTACGAAAATATTCTTTTCTTTTATGTGGAAACCTAAGAAGTGCCTCCTTCTTTCTATTCTTCTTGGAAACACGAGAGCAGAAGACGGATTAGAAGTATGCTTTGCAAGGAAACCACTAAGCCATACACCGAGCTGTACTACTTTAGAGAACTGGAAAAGAAAGACAAAAAAAAAAAAATAGTGGAAGAATTAATAAAGCAAGAAGCGAAAGAAGCACGTGAAACCTCAGCTTCCGGCTGGAAAAAGACTACCTGGGCGGAGCCCACAACGCTACTAAAAACAAGAAGGTGTTGTTTTCTATGGGGTGCTATACACACATTTTGAAGGAGTACGGCCTAGTATGTCTGGTGTGAAGTACGCCCACCGCTTCACTTCTCGGTCACTCATTCGCTCGGTGTGCTATGGTTCACTAGGATCACTTCGCTTCACTGCTATTTCCGAAGGTGAGCCAGTCGATGAAGGAGCTGCATTCGAGTCGTCTGCCCATCGGTCGTGGGCTCTGCCTTTTTCTTCAATGACAATGCGAGGAGGTCCTCCAGCTGAGTGCAGTAATCGCTATACTTGTCACTGTTCCACGAGCGGTACACGCCGAGCAGGTCGCGGATGAGCGCCTGCTCGTCCAGCCGGCTGTGCGGCACACGCTTGAGTACCCCCACCGCTCGGGTCAGAACCTTCGCACTCTGATCATAGAGGTGGTGCGGCGAGGCGGCCAGCTCCATACCGAGTTCCCAAAGGTACTCCACAAAGCTGTCCTGCGGCTCCACACAGCCAGCAAAGTGCAGGGCTCGCTCCAGCAAGAGCTCTAGCACCTGTGTGGGCTCCAACGTCGCTGACAACACATTTGCCGAGGCGTTGGGGCTGTCCCGGTCGTCGGAGGAACAGCGCAGCAGACCGAGCCCTGCCTGGATGTACAGCCTGGCGCCTATAGGATGCCGCCGCGGTGTGCGAGGGAGAAGGCGCTCGGCCTCTCGGAAGTGCAGCTGCGCCTCCGCCTTGGCATCACGAATCCGGTCCGCGATCCCGAGCAGCAGACACCCAACGTGAAGGTGATGCCGTGCTCGAGTCAAATCGCTCGCTTCGACGGCCTGTAACCCGTCCAGAAAGACTTTCGCGAGTTCGTAACCTTCCGCGATCTCCTCCAGTTCGCTGCTAGACAGAAGCGTGCGGGTCAGTCGGAGCAGGGCGTGCAAATACAGCAGCGGGGAGGGAGCGTCTGGATCCGCTGTCGCCGCCCGAAGCACTTCCATCAGTGGCACCGTCTCCGGAAGCCCAACGCCCCGACGCAGGAAGGAGTCCAGCTGCTCTACTGCCTCTCGGTGTAGCGCCACACCTTCTGCATGGTTACCGTCCCACACAGCGAGGCAGGCGAGCATTGGGTTCCAATACGCCAAGCGCCGAAGTTTCTCATGAGCGGGGATCGCTACTGCCGGCTGCACCGCCTCCTCCAGCCGGCGTCGCTCTGCCGCTTCGGTAGCGAGTAGTCGCACGACACGCGGGTCTGACGCGCGAGGGAGCAGACGAGCTTTGACCAGCGGCACCCAAGCCACCGCCGGGTGGTGAGGACTCGCCCCAGAGCCGAGGGAGTCCTCATAACGTCGCTTCGCCCCGACCAGCACACAAATACGGTTGATCACCGTCTCACGGCAGCGCTGCCGGCAGTGATGCAGCACGCCCGCCAGCTCCGCAGTGAGTGCTGTGGTGGTGACGAACCGACGCAGCACCGCATCGACGCACGACTCGAGCGGCCGCGACGCGCTGGAGGCGTTGGCGCTCCCCAACATCCATGTAATCGATTGGAAGAGCCGCTCCTCGTCGGCTTCGTCGCCGCCTACCCGACGTCGCTCTGCCGCCGTGCGCAGATAGAAGTCGTCTTTGGCGGTGCGAGCGAGCAGCTCCACACCGATGACACGCTTCAAGTCCTTCCACACTGCCTTCACTTCTTCCGGTGGCACGGACTCCGCAGGCCGGCAGCTCTCTAACGTCAGCGGTAGCAGTTGCAGGTTCACCCCGAAGCAGTGCAGTGTCGAGCACAGCGCCTGCTGCTGCTGCTAGCACTCCGGCTCGCTGGGAGGCGCTGCCCGACCAATGCGGCGCAGAGAGGTGAAGAAGTCGGGCCTTCGTAGCACCGCGAGGGTGTTGGTCATGTTCGTCTCCACAGGCGCAGCAGGGGAAATCGCAGAAAGCAGCATCTCCGTTCGCTGCAGTGGACTTTGAAGCTCACCGGAGACGAGAGGGAGGGAGGCGGCATTGCACCTCGTCACATAGCGCCGGCCGTCCAAGCCCAGATATACCGGGCAGTGCATCACCTCCGGCAGAGGCACGTTCAGCACGGTAGACAAATACCGCCACTCCACATCCGCCCCTCTGGACGTCACACGATCGCCATCGTGGAGCAGCACCGGGTGTCCCTCCTCGCCAGTGGCCAGTGCAGTCAGTGCCTGAGCGAGCATCGGAACGCCGCGACACACCACGAGGGCGGTGAGCGGCACGGTGAGACCCTCCACGCGACTCTGCAACACTCCGCGCAGCTCATGAAGCAGCTGCCGGCCCGTTCGAACATCCGGCAGCAGACGGTACATCACGTTGCCGTCGAGGAAGAGTCTCCCGTGGGCATCACTCTGGATCATGCTGAGGGAACCAGGGTAGGGGGACTGAAAGCGATGGGCGATCAGCTCACTCACCATGTGCATCGACTCCTTCTCGAATGCGGCCTCCAGCCGGTACAAATCCGCTTGACGCCGTGTAGCGAGCGCCTCGGAGCCGTCATCGAGCTCCAGCGCCAACTGAAAGGCTTCATTCCAATCCGGTAGAGCTGCAGAAAAATGGTGACAGTGCACCGCAAAGGCATCACCGAGTGAACTCTCGGAAACCGAGTCCAGCATGAGGGGTGGCTGTGAAGTGAAGAAGTATGAAAATGAAGTCTTCTCTAGAGGAGCGTTGCACCACAAGGAATAGGAATGAAATAGTGTATGAAGCAGCTACAAAGTAAAGCGAATGTTTTTTTTTTTCTTTTCCTCGATAGCTTCTTGAGTGAGAATGGTACTGTGGTGTATAATCCTTTACTACCGCAGAATACGCAGGAGGTCTACCTCTTGGTGTTCAAACAAAGGAAAAAAGAACAAAAATAAAAGAGCTGAGGGAGACACCTCGTCGGCAGTGGCAAACGCAGTTCGAGTTGTCGCTAACTTGAAAAGAGAAGAAAAATGAAACAAAAATAAAATAATCAGAGAGAGTTACTTCATCATTGATCAAAAGACGACGTCGCACCTCCCAGTGGCTTCCGGTTCTCCATCCGATGAGAAAGCCTTCAGACGTTACTTTCTTTTTATCTTCTTTTTTTTTTTGTATGTGTGTATATTTCTCCTCTTTCCCTGAAGTCACCAAAGGGTAACGACGCCACACGTGCTACAAGGTGAGATGCAGCAAGTCGTCGTACTCGCTGTTCGTCTCGGTGCGCTGTCGTTTTCGTCCCTCCCTCTCCAGCAGCTGATTCTTCTCCTCCGCGAGCTCCGCCCGCACATCCGCTCGGGCCAGCAACTGCTCCCGCTGCTGCTCAATGCTCTCCCCCATGCGCACCCGTGTCGTCGCGCGCTCCAGCGCACTCACCTCGTTCTGGTTCATCCGCCGCTTGTGCAGCTGATAACCGCCTCGCAGGCCCTTCTCCAGCATTTTAGTGTTCTCCAGCGCTTTGATCTCCGGCACGGGCAGCGCCTGCGTGTCGGCCACACTCACCTTCCCCTCCGCCCACAGGCGCTCGCAGGTCTCCTTCAGTCGGTCCCGCTCCTCGCGTCCGAGCCCGCCGTCCGTCCGGCCCCCCGCAAGGTCGACCTTCGCCAGCATCGCTGTCTTTCGACCAATGATCTCCATGCACTTCCGAGCTCCCTTCACGGCGTGTGCAGGAAGCTCGTCCTCATCGCCGAACACGTCGGTGAAGGTGGGCGTGCGAACGAGTAGCCCCGCGCGGAGTTGGTGCATCCGAGTCGCGTTGTCCATCTGCGCCGTATCCGTCATGCCGACGTGTAGCAGCGCGGCACCAGAGAGACGGGTGAGTTGAGGGAGACCGCCCGCATGGTGTTGAAGCTCTCGGCACAGCGATGACCCGAGAAACACCTCGAGATTAGGAGCTGTCATCCAGCGAAACGGAAACGACCCCTCAGCCGTACCGTTGGTTCGGTTGATGTTCTTTTTTTCTGTTGTAGTTATTACCACTTGAGGCCACAGGAGAAAATGCTAAAGTACCACAAAGAGAAAAGGGGTGAGAGAGCAAAAGATTCCTCGCACTGCAGTGACGAATACGGATGCCTGATGATCATGAAGGCGTCATCCAGACGAAACTTTTTTTTCTCAAAAAAAAATCTGAAAGTCTGGTAATCGATTATTATTATTATTTTTTTATTTTTTTGGTTAGTTTATTGTTAATCGCCTTTCAAATATTATTCATGTATGAGTTCATTTCCACCTCCCTGACCACTTGGTTTGGTTGAACGGAAGGCAGCCTTTTCATCTCCCTTGCAGATAGTGTCTTGCTTTCGCTCTTCACACCATGGAAGACGAAGAGAGAGAAAGAGAGAAAGAGACGCGGCACATCTCACTCACTGCGGCTTCCCATCGCCTCTGTCTGTGCCTTGATCGCCCTCATCAGCGCGTTGCACCGCTGCAGGGCAAACTGCTTCTCAAGCTCTAGCAACGTCTTCATTTCTGTCTCCGTGCGGCGCACACCACCAAACAGCTCCCTCACTGAAGTACTCGAGCCCACTGTTCTCCCGTGCTGTTGAGATTTGCCGCGCACAGCGACTCGCCGGTCGCTCAGCGGAGCACTGCGAGAGGACCGCGACGCTACGGGATGGTTCGCCCATTTCCTGCCCAACAGCTTCACTCGCCTCGGCGCACCGCCGGTCTGCACCTCTTCTTTCGCGATACACTTCTCAATGACCGGGTCCGCGGAGCCCACGCACTCCTCCCGGTCCCAGCACGCCACCCCAGCATCCAGGGACTGTGGAGCGCTCTTCAAAGCGAGGGCAGCACGCACCATCACTGGGGCGAGGCCCGTCGCCACCTCAAACCCACCCACGAAGAAGTCCTCCGTATCGCTCTGTGGCCCCAGCGCATCCCTGCGACGCAGTACTGGGCTCGTGTGCCCCGGCGTGAGACTACACGCCCCTTCATCGGCTGGGCGCAGCGCAGCGCTGAGGTCCAGCTGAGCAACGCCGCCCTCCGCCCCAACCAGCGCCGAGGTGCCATCCGACGTGAAGCAGATCGCCCGGCACATCCTCAAGCCGCAATGGAAGTCCTGCGCCGTCTCGTCCGCGCGCGAGGTGAGCCGCACGTGGCCGTCCGCTCCGAGCGAGAGGAGCCGGCTGCCGTCCGGTGAGAGATCCAGACTCATCACCGGCAGTGCGTGGCCGCTCAAGCGTCGGACGGCCCTCTCCGGCTCGGTGCCCCGCATCGCCAGAGCGGTCCAGCTGGTCCACACGCACGTCCCGTCTACTCCGCCGGTGGCGATGGCAGTGCCGTTCACCGCGACATCCAGCACGGCCCCCTTGTGCAGTGGTGTCAGAAAGGCAACGTGCCACGCACCGCTGCCGGAGTGCCGCAGGTGGTGGAGCCCGGCCAAATGTCCGGTGGCGGTGCCGAGCAGGACGCACCGCTGCTCCGAGGGAGTTCCCCTCTCGAGGTACTGCACAGCGGTGATGTGCAGCGGGGTGTTCTCGAATTCGGGGGAGTCGATGAGCAGCGCTTGTCCCGGCTTCCAGCACCTGTCGGGCTGTGGATCGGAAGTGCTTTGCATCTCTTTCTCTGGGCGCTTCGAGCGAACGAGGGAGTAAAACGAGGACTTCGCTGAAATACAATACAACTCGTATACAATTGATTGAGGAGCGGTACCACTCTACTTCGCTGTAAGGAAAAAAAAAAAGTAAGAAAAAAGTAAAAGATAAAAAAAGAGGAAATGAACGAAGCGCAGCGATACAACCGAAATGAAGAGAACCACAATCAATGTCATCACCAGTCCGGAGAGAACGTTCAGATTCCGTCGTACAGGGCTGAATGAACACGTGGTCTTCTCGTTCTTATTTCAATTCTTTGTCTTAGAGTAAAGCCGAGTGAACGGCTTCACATAGTTTTGGTTGGGTTTATTAACTAGGACATTATATATATTCTGCACCGGTGCACGACAACTACTTGCGGTTCTGAAGCATGTCTCCCAGCAGCACGCTGGCATTCGACGGAATGAAAGTGACATTCTTCTGCGGGGCGAGTTGGGTCGCCACATCGACGGCTGCCTCAATGCGACGCAAGTCCAGAAAACCGGTGCCGGACTGCTGAATGGCGTTCGAAATGAGAGTGGCGGACGCTGCTTCGCCCTCCGCCCGCACCACCGCCGCCCGACGTTTCTGCTCGTTTTCCATCACCACGTAGCGGAACCGCTCTGCCTCCTGCTGCGCCACCTGCTTCTGCTCCACCGCGACCATAAAGTCCTTTCCGAACTGGATATCCACCAAAGAGATATCCTCCAGATGGAGGCCGAACTGGACCACCTTCGCCTCCATCAGCTCAAAGATACGCGCCGACACCACATCGCGCTTCTGAATGAGCTCCTCGGCCTTGTACTCTGCCACAACCGACTTCAGAATCTCGTTGCTCACAGATGGGAGGATGCGCTCGTCGTAGTCCATTCCAAACGTTCGGAAGATCTGCGGCAGCTGGTCCACCATCGGGCGGAACAGCACACGCAGACGAACATTGACCATCTGCAAGTCCTTCGTGCCCGTTACCGTCTGCAGTGTCCGCGGGCGTATCTTGATGTCAAATCGCTTCACATCATCCAAACCAAGAATACGGCACTGAATGCCTTCTTCATAGACGGTGTTCTTGAGGCCGTAGATCTTGTTGTATAGCACACAAGCCTCGCCGGGGTACACCACAAAACAGGAGCTGTACACACCAGCCCCGGCGACGAATGCCGCGAGGCCCAGTCGTTCAAACAGTCGAGACATCCGATCGAAACAAAAATAAACGTAAGTCGTAAATTTCGCCTTCCTTAACCTTGAAAAGAGACAATAAACTTTCTATAGTTAAAAAAAAAAAAAAGATAAGATACGAAAAACCGTGATGAGGTATTTGCAGTACCGCAGCGCATTTATGGCAGGGCTTCCTTTCCATCCCAGCACTCGGGGAGGTTAGCGGCTACTCTTTCCATATTCTTTGAAGTACTAGTATATTAGTTCATCGTATAGGCGTCTTATGGTACGGTGAGATAATGGTCGTACACGAAATTCCTCCTTCCCGTGCGAGGCAATCAAAAGTTACCAAATCGGTGTGTCGCAGACGAGCGTTCCGATCGTGTTCGGAAAGGGGGAGTTAGCCGACTCCTCACCATCACTCATCCACTAATCCTCGTATCACTGGGATTATTATTATTGTCGTGAAGTACGTAAGTAGTTGCTTTACTGGTACGCTCTCTCATCATTTTCACCGAGCGTGTATGTCATTAATTCATTTTTAGCTTCTTGCTCCGTGTCATTCAGTGGTGTTGTGGACACTAGTAGGATCTTTAAAATGGTTTATTTTTCATATTTTTTTTCCAAATACTGAAATTAAAAATAGATTAAAAGGTGTTCGATTCGATTAATAAAGTGTGGTGAGGGGGAGAGACACTGGTGTCGACTCTCAGCTCGACTCCATGGCTCTCTGCAACTCGTCCGCGACACAATGCAGTAACGCCGGCTGAGTCATGCAGCTCGCTTCCCGCATTTGAGGGACGACATCGGCGGGTAAGGCGCCGAGCTTATGCAGATGGTAGAGGTACGCAGCGAGCACCTTGTCCACGCCTGCCTTTGGCGGAGAGCCGTTCGTCTCGGCGACGAGGCCGACCACCCCGGGAGTGTCCAGAAGCTCCGTGACGCCGTTCTCGAGCACCTTCGGCAGCGCGTTCCAAAAGGCCCGCAGCGTCTGCAGCATGAAGCTGAACTCATCATCGCCGAACGCGCTCTCGGAGTCGTCCACCGGGTCCGCTGCCTTCTCTTGGCACTCCGGCTCTGCAGCGATCATTTCCGTGTAGGCGTTGCGGCAAATGGTGCCGAGGTCGAAGAACAAATCGGTGACCGAGTCCGAGACGTAGCTCAAGATTTTCATCCAGCGCTCCGGCAGCTTGGGGCAGTCCTCAATCAGATCCTCGTTCACCGCGCGGGTGAGGGCGATCGCAAAGCCGTTGAAGATCTCCTCGTCGGATAAATCCAGAGCCACTCCGCAGAAACTCGCCGCCTCGCGTTGCGCGTTCGGATGCGTCGTCAGGCACGCGTTGAGGATGACCTCCGCGGCCACGGCGTTGCCCAGCTCCAGCTCCGAGGCGAAGGTTCGATCGCAGTGATTGAAGGGGTCCACCCAGTAGACGATGAAGTCGTTGTCGCAGCGCTCCACCCAGTCCGACACCATCGACTTGACAATCGTTCGGAAGGGCTGAATCGCGGGCTGCTGGACCGGGCTGAGGGGGACCGAGCGCTTCCCCGCCGCCGTGCCAGCGGCCGCGGCTCTGGGGTTCGGCTTCGTGGCCTTGGAGGAGGCGGCGGGCGGCTCCACGTCTTTCTTTGCCACGTCCCTCCAGCTACTCGGGGCCTGGCCGGCAGCCGGTGCGCTGACCGCAGCGAAGCGGTTCGAGGTGACCGCCTTTCCAGTGGAAAATCCAGAGCTCTGCTTGTTGTTCGACGCGGGCTCCGCAGTGGTGGGGCTGGCCGTGAACTTGGGCTTCCAGGAGTTCTTCTGAAGATCAATGAGATCCATGATCATAAACATAATGCGGAGCGAGTACTTTTCCTTGATCCGGTCCAGTTGATCCATCACCTTCCTCAGCAGGTCGCCCTTGTCTCTGGTAAAACGCTCTCCAATCGTCGTCAGCAGCTCGCCGACCACCTCCACGTTGTTCTCCGACGGCACACCGTTCCCCTGCTTCATGATCGTCTCCAGGATGCTCAGCATCGGGTTGGAGGAGATCACATCGTGAAGGTAGAGCTCTCCAATAAACCGGATGTTGGCGCGCTTACGCCGCATACGCGTCGTGCGGAACTCCTCCCGCAACTCCTCCTTATGGCGGTCAGAGCTTTCTGGATCGATGCCCATATCCGCCTCGGTGATTTTGGAGTCGTCGAGCGTTTCATCGAACTCCTTTTTGATCGCCACAATGATGTCCTTGCGGAACGCGGAGGTCGGCTTCACGCCCCCCTTGGACGTCAGCGCCGCCTCAAAGTCCGCCAGTTCGCGGCACGCTGCAGCGTAATTCTTGCTGCACTGCGGCTCCTGCAGGGCCTTCTGATGAATGATTCGAACCATATCCGTGCGGTACTCGGCCTCCAGTAGCAGCGGGCGGCTCTTGAGGGACTCCAACACCACGCCGAAGTTGTTCTCTGTTAACTTGTTCATCTCACTGCGCACCTGGCGGCTGTACTGTTCCTTCCCAGCGCAGTTCTTCCGAATGGTGTACGCGTTGTCGCTCCGGCGCAGTGAAAGAGCTCGCTGCTTGCGCTTCTCAAAGACATCTTCGAGGGAGAAGCCGGGGTAAATAGGGTCACGATAGCGGTCCTTTAGACTGCGAAGTTCATCGATGGTGTAGCGCATCGTGTCGTGCTCTATTGATGTTGGACAGTGTGCGTAGGATAGTGGTGTATACCTTATTCGACTCTACCCATTCGAATAGATATCATTCAAGAAAATAAGGCAAAGAATAAAAAGAAGAAAAAAAGGAAGGGGAAAAAGTAGCGAAGCGGAACGTCGAAAGAGACGCAAGGCGAAGAAGAAGAGCGGCAATTTAATTTCAAGCTGAAGGCACCAATCCATCAAGTTCAGAAAATGACATCCATGTTTGTTAGACGACTGTTCCCATGGGGGCCATGTCCGATCTCTTTCGACTTCTTCGCACTAATGCTTGAAGGAAATTATTCACAACATGTCAATCGCCATCCGCCTGTAGCAGTGCGTTCAGCAGTGCCACTTCATCCACCTCCTCCGCCGCTTTCAGCGGGTCGGAAGGACTGGTGTCATTCGTTAGCGTTGCCTCGAGCTGGAGACGTTTGGCGGGCGGCACTGAGGCGTCTCGCTCCCGCTCTCTTTTCGCTGCAGTGGCAAGACGCTGCGGAAGAAAGTCCTCCTCCACTCGGCCACGCTCCATCGCCATCGAGACGGGCCGGCCCTGCAGACGGCGAGTGCGGCTGCAGCGCACCGCCGTGCGCGCCTCCGCCGGCAGTCCAAACTCGACAAAGCCGTACTTTCGACTGCGGCCCGTTCGAGAGGAACGGATAACGCGGCACTGCGTGACTCGACCGAACTGGTTCGCGAAGGTGCGCAAATCCTCCTCGACGGCCAGGGGGGGGAGGTTGGCCATCACCACGGTCCGCTTCGGGTCTGACAAAGCCTTCAGATCCATGTGCGGATTCCACCGCTCCCGTTCCTCTCTCATCTGCCGTAACCAGCGGTCGTGCACCGTCTCCGTCTTTTCGGTAGTATTCGGTGCACTCTCCTCCTCCCCCAGAGGCGGTGCGGCTTCGGGTTTGGGCGGTGGCTTTGGTGTCGCGTGGATCAGCTGCTGTGCGACGGCAAAGTTCACCGCCGTCCCAGCGTAGCGCCCTTCGTGATGATTGAGACGGTGCAGCCGATCCCGAGGCGGTGGGGGGGGCCGGGACGCGAAGAAGCGTCTCTTCCAGTCGAGGTGTTCCTGGTAGCGCTCTGCCTGCCGCTGGCGAGCCGACTCCAAGTTCGACTCAGGCAAGCCCTTTCCTGTGGGTGATCCAGGCGGTGGGGACGAAGGCATCAATGTAGATATGCAGAGTTCCTTCGTTTCATTCGAATCGTGTCCACAGAAACCAATGGGCGTCAGTAAGGCAATAGGAGAGAAAACTGCACCGAGAGAACGTGAAGGATACACCAGTGGAAGAGTCGAGAAGGGTGTTCGTTAAAACACTGAGTCCCGGCTCAGGGGTGGAAAAAACGTCTTCGGAAGGCTGTAGACACCCGGTAACAGGCTAAATAAGAATAGGATAGGCTTTAATCTTTACTGGGCAGAATTATAAGAAAAGGGAAAAAAAGGTATTCAAAAAGTCACATATTTATGTTGTTGCATTTGTTGTAGCCGAGTGATTTGCTACACTCGCCTTTTTCTAATCTTCTCTTCTTCTCGTCATCCATTTTACTTCGTTGAGCCTCCCTTTGTTACTCATTCGTGCGGTTAGTCAGTGGCTGTGACGATACATCACACAGTTGCCAAAAAAAAAAAGGGTTAAAACACGCTCCGCTCTCCTGGGTTTCTCCCGAACGGCACCGCACTGCCCAGCATCGAGCCCACCTCCTCCTTGGGAGGCAGTCGGTTGAACTGCCCATGCCGTCGCAGCGCGATATCACGCGGAGAAAGAAACCACTTCACCTTCAGCGCTCGCATTCGGTGCGGTGGACGGCACTCCACCGTCAAATCCGGGTCGCTGCCCAAGGTGCCACCTGTCGCTTCTGCCGCTGAACGCTTCGCGGCGATCCCGTCGTACCACTGGCTCAGACGCTCGGTGGTGCCGAAGCGGTGCAGACACTCTTCCAGCAGCTCCAGCGTGACATCGTTAGCGGCTAAATTCGGCAGGTGGAACAGCTGCATGATCTGTTCCGTCATATCCGCACACCCGTTTGGGGGCTCCGCGTTAGCGTTGGCGAGCAGCAGTGAGTTCATCATCCGGGTGGTCAGTGGCACACCGTAGCCGGCGAGTACCTTCACCTTGCTGAACGCCGAAGCCACCGCTCCCACCTGGCCAGCCAGCTCCAGCAGCGCATCGTACAAGGCTTCGATGTCCATGAAAGGACTGCCAATGCGTTCCATGCGGCTCAGCAGCCGCTCCGCCATATTCAGCATCCCCAGCGTCGGCGTTTCGCACTGAGCACACGCCTGCGTGAAGGCGAGCGTCATCTCGGGTGTCGGGTTGCAGCCAGAGTTCATAAAGTACTGCTCGTACACGGCCACTGCCAGCTCGCCATCCCGATGCAGCGCGCAATACGTGAAGCTGAGGGTGAAGAGCACGTAGTCCGGCTGCAGGCCCCGCTCACGGAGTCCGGCAAACAGTTCCAGCAGGACGTCTCCCAGGCCTCCTACCGCGTACAGTGCGTAGACGAAGTAGTGAATGCACTCCAGCGTCGGCTGAGGGCCCCGAGCGGCATCCGGGTTTCGGATCAGCTCTGCGGGGTCGCTGCTCATGGCGGTCGATGCGGTGGTCGCTGCTTCCGCCACCGCCGCATCCGCGAAGCGCAACGTCTCCATGGCTAACAGGGGCTGACGGGAGACGGCGGCAAACCGCATGTACGCCTCTACGCAGTCGGCTTTGCGCTGCAGATCATAAAAGTCGTACAAACCCCACAAATCGCGGCCGCAACGCTCGAAGGTGTTCCACGCTGCCTGATACGTGTCCGATGCCATCTCGAAGCTCCCGTCCGGACTGGAGGCAGCGGCACTGCACCAGCCAGGCAAGACACGGCGCAGCTCCGCCGTCAGCTTGACGCCCCGTTCCGTGCGCTCTGCCGTGTCCAACGCCTCCATCGCTATCGACACGAGAGCAATGCTTTGCGCTAGCATTGAGGCCCGGGGTCGTAGATGGCGCTGGATGGACTCTGCCATGACGAGCAGGCCTTCCTCGGGTCGCTCGCAAGCAACGCAGAGAGACAGCACCGCATCGAAGAAGGCGGAACCGAGAGTGAAGGCCACCGCCGAGCTGCGCTCAGCGGTCTCTTCCTCGACCTCCCGGGCTCGCTGGTAATAAACCTCCCACCCCCGGGTCCAGTCCTTCGACACTGCGCAGCAGCGAATCATCTCAGCATGTGCGAGCGGGCCGACATCGACGGGCGGTAAGTTGGTGACGACCATCCGCTCGAACATTTCAATCGCACACTGCAGACTCGCTGTCTGTCGCCACGACTCTACCATGGTAATCTGATTTCTCTGGTAGTGTAGCAGCGCCGCACAACTCTTGTCGCTCAGGGACACGCGCTGGTAAAGAAAGTCACCCAGCAGTCGGTTGGGTGTCGGCAGCATGCGGGCGTGGCGCACCAGCTTGTCGATATCCAGCAAGTGCATGTCGCGCTTGAAGTACCCGTAGCGGGCGTACCGTAAGTTCTTTGCCAGCGGCGTCTGGTTGTAGATGTGCTTCATGTGAGGTCTGTCGGGGTCCACCCAAACACGATACGCCTTCTCAAACCCGGGCTCTCCACCAAAGAGACCCATCCCAGAGGTTGTCATGGCCGGGCGGTGAAGCTCGCGATACGCCGCACTGCGATGATGTGCCGCGAGCGCCTTCGGCTCCGTATTGTCGTCTATCCACGGCACACTGCCGTGAGATCGCTCCTCCTCCACACCAGAGGGCCGTTCCTCATGGTCGGTCTCCTGCGCCGCATGTGCTTGAAATGCTTGCGCCGAAGTGGTGGCGAGTTCGGCAAAAGCAAATGGCAGAGCACTACTAAGAGAGAGACCGGAGCGACGAAGGAAGCCCAGCATAGCGGGATATTCCTCAAAGACGAGGACAGCGAGCGAAACTATAAAATCTTGTTTCTGAATCTTAAAACCATAGAAAAAAAAAGGAGGGAACCACTGAATGGTAACAGCTCGCTTACTGGACATGCATAATGGTGCAGAGACTCCTCTGCACTCACAGCAGCTTCCACTCTGTTTGTTTTTTTTTTCTTGACAGTATACAAAATTGTACCATATCAAACTCACTTTTATGCTTCCCCATTAGGGTGCACAGCATCGGTCGGCTTGCATTCTATTCCGAGACGACAAAACACTGAAATGAGGGTTCAGACTCCTTTCATTTTACTCTGTCGCATCATCTCATCGTTTCGTTTCTTTCTTTTCCATTCATTCCAGGAGAACAAGAAACACTACAAAAAAAAAAGTAGACCTGTACATCAAATTTAACCATAAAACAAAAGTAATGACGTTGAATTGCTATTGGGTTCGACTCGTTCGGAGCTCTTCTCTGACTTCAACTCCTCTCTCCCCCTACCTCTACTAGGGTTAGGATCCCAACAGGAAACACTAATCCCAACACTCATGACGGGGTCCCAGACACACTTCGCGCCGCCACACCCGCGCTATTCGGCGCCACGTTCGAATTCTCTGCTGTAGAAGTGGGGAGTGGGAGCCCCTTGCTGTGCATCTCGCTCTCCAGACGCTGCGCCAGGTCTCGAAGTCGGAGGATCTCCGCCTGCTGGATCTCAATCTCGCGATTGTACTCCTCCGCGTACGGTGAAATGCCTTGCGGGTCCATCGGGCGAATGACGTTGGCCCGCGCGGCGAGAATGCGCGCCTCCTTGCGGAGGTCGTTAATCTCCTTCACTAAAATAATGTTCTCTGAAATAATGCGACTGCGATCACTGCGGCTGTTCTCGGCATCCTTGGTCACCTTGCGCTTCAGGCCGGCGAGGTTTCGCTCCAGGTAATCCCGCTCGCGGTTGTACTCCCGGACTTCATCCGTGGCGGTCTTCGTGGAAAGCGCGGGTGGGGTGATGCGTGGCGGCTTCGCAGAGGCGTACTTGTCAAACAACGCCTTCGCCATCTCCTTCAGCTTTCGCGGCACCTCCAGCACACGCTGGATGTCGCTCAGCTCGGTCCACAATCGGGACTGGAACTCCTCGGCCTCCTTCATCGACTGCTGCTGGGCGTCGAGCTCCTTCTGCTGGCCGGCACGCTTCTGCTGCAGACTGCGGATCTGTAAGACGAGGTTTTCATTGCTATGCTGGTACTGCTCCGCCTCGAACTCCATGTTGGTCAGCTTCTCCTTCGCGGCACGAATCTCTTCATCCCGAGGGTCGATCTGGGCCTTGAGCTCCTTGATCTTGTACTCCAGCACAAACTTGAACTTCTCTAATTCCTGATTCTTCTTCTTCAGGTCGGTGATGCGGCGGTCCTTTTCTGAGATGGTTTCCCCACGCTCCTTCAACTCGTTCGTCAAAGCATCAATATCTCGACGCGCAGCCTCGATTTGGCTCTCGAGCGTCTGTTGCTGCCGCAGCTTCTCCGTGACGTCCGCCATCTTCGCCTCCAAGTCCGCCTTGTTCAAGTTCTCCTTCGACAGCATGGCATTGTTGGTCGCCTGCAGGGTCGCGAGCTCCTCCTCCTGCTCCCGCCGGCGCTTCTCGTAGTTCTCGCGCTGCTTAATAATCTCCACATCGTTATCGTCTTCGATTAGCTTCGACATCTGAGCGGTGTCCGCGTCGTTGCGCTCCTTGTCAGCGAGAAGCTGCCGGTGCTCATCATCCATCCCCTGCAAGATGCGCTGCTGGCGGTCGCGCTCCCTTTCCCGTTCCACTCCCGCCTGGTGACGCAGCTCATTGGCGCGTTGGTTGTACTCCGCGCGGCGCTCATCAATAAGGCGGCGCAGCTGGTCCGCGCGTTCCTTCAGGGATTCAATCTTGGAGGTGTAGTCCTCATTGGTCTGCTCAATGACCCGCTGGCCCTTCTTATCGAGCTCCGCCATCAGCTCTGTGAAGCGGATCGCCTGCTCGTTCTTGTCCGCTTCGAGACTGTCAATCTGAGACTTCTGCTTTGACTTTTCCTCGCCGAACTCCCGCTCCAGCTTCGCCATCTGCTCCTCGTGCAGTCGCTCCCGCTTGCGCTGCTGCTGAATCATGCGCTGCCGGAGGTCGTTCACCTGGTTGCTGAGCGTGACAACAAGCCGGGAGACCGACTCCAGCTCCTTGCGATCCATCAACAACTCGTTCGAGTACTCCATCTCCTTCCGAGGCCCGCGGTGCGGCGCCACCACATCCCAGAACACTACTACGCCATCGTCACCCACACTTAGAAGCATCCCCTCGTCGTACGTCAGTGCCAATTTGGTTACATTACCAGTGTGCGTGCTGTGGGTCTCAATAGTAATATTTCGCTGGCTGTGGCTCCCCGTGTCCTTGTCCCCCAGACGCTCCCCGAGGTACGTGTTAAAGACCCGGATCGTTCCATCTTCGCAGCCCCCAAACAGCAGCTTCATCTTCTGGCTAATGCTCATGGACAACATAGACGCAGTAGAGAGGTCGTACTCGCACAGCGGCACCATTCGCGCCCGGTCCATCTGGCGCAGCTTGCGGTCATTGCCAGCCACCCAGACCGTGTGTGTATCCGAGACACCGCAGTTGTACGTCACCGACTTAATAGCGTGATCGCTGATCTTGTGAAAGTCGCAGAGATTGAACTCGCACACAGCGCCATCAGAGCCCGTACTCACGAGCCGGGTGTCCGACGGCGGCACAAACTGCATGCTCTTCACCTTCCCATTGTGCCCACGTAGATGGCCGAGCAGCTCACAGGTATAGGTGTAGTACACGTGGATCGTGGTGGAGTGCATCGCAGCGAAGAACTGACCCCCGTTACTGAAGCAGCAGCAGGAGCAGGAGCGGATGCCGATGTTCTTGTACTCGCACAAGTCCTTATCGTAAATGTTCATCAGCTTCAGCCCATCCGCGAAGCCGACCAGCAGATGCAGGCCGGAGGGGTGGATGGCGACACTCAAAATCTCAGACCGGAACTTCTTCCGCATCTCCACGGTGTTCGTGATGCTGTTCCACAGGAAGATGGAGCGATCTCGACCCGCGGTGACAATGAGGGGGCGCTGCGCGCAGGTGTCCACCCCGGTGATGGGGCCCGAATGGAACGGCTGGCCCACGGGCTGAAAGACCATATCCTCCGCCTTCGTGAAGTCCGCGTTGGGCAAGTTGAGACAGTAGATCTGCTTGGTGCTGGTGAGGAACGCGAGGTACTCCTCCGCTGGGGCGGGGGTGAGGGAAAACGTTAAGATGGTCGGCACCTCGCCAGCGATCTGGGTGGACGGCGAGGAGTCCGAGTTCTCGGCGTCGGTGTTGAAGCGAAAGGTGCGGACCTTGCGATACATCTCCTTGTTGTCGGTGCGCTCAAAGATGGTGATGAGACCCATGTCGCCGCCGCACACGAAGCCCTTGGTGTATGCGATGAGGCTGTTGATCGATAGCCCATCCGAGGGGGAGAGGGGGAGGGGGTAAAGATAGTCCTTGTTCTCGAGAAGCAGCAAGTCCCCATTCGCCGTCGACACGATCATACGCTTCTCGTCGGACGGAATCCAAACGTGTGAAAGGTAGTTGGTGCGCTCCTCCGACAGCCCCCCGCTCGCCGGAAACAGATGTCCATCGATCATCTCAAAGAACTTAACGAGCGACTTGCCGCTGACACACAGAAGATTGGCATCATTGGGTGAGACGGAGCACTGGTGGAGAAATTTGGTGTCCTTGACGTCGAAAGGGTTCTCAATGACAAGGGAGCTGGCGATCATCTTCATCTTTTCGACGTTCCAGTACACCAGTTTCCACTCCGGTGGACCGCCGAGTGCGGCGAGCTGTCGCCCGTCGTGAGAGAAGCACAGCGAGACGTACTCCGCACTACCGAGATCCGGCAGCTGCAACACCTTGCGTCGCTTCAGCTTCGGATTGGCCGAGGGATCGAAGAGGTAGATAACAATGGCCGCACCTTTGCCACTCTCAGCGACAGCGAGGGTGCGGCGGTTGGACGAAATCGTCATGGTGGTCACCGAATCGCACGTAGGAGAGCACGGGATGAGTTGCTGGGTACCCAGCTGGGTGTCGAGCACCACGAGACTCTTGCCAGCCACCCAAACGATGTTGTTCTCATCCAGGTAGTGAAGTCCGTCCTTGACGTCCTCCCGTGTTCCGAACACCATTCGGCGCTCCAGCATCTTTGGGGCCTGATTGCTCGACATGGCGAAGTCCTAGAGGGGTAATAAAAAAAAATGCTTCTACAGGCCAAATAATTAATTTACGGAATGAAATTTAATTGAAAAGAAAAAGAAAATAATAAACAGCCACCGTCACGTTGAGCAGTGGACTTTCCGAATCGACTTCTCTTTCCCGAAACAAATAAAATTAAAAGAACAACAAGCAGTTTTTTAAAAAGTCTATTCTTTGATTTAGCACATTGCCGTTCGCATTCAATTCACAGTCTAAACTCGACCTTTTGCGTCGACACAAACAAAAAATAATTGGGTTGTTGTGGTTGTTAATCCGCATGAAAATTAAAGAATTTTACGGTATATTCAAGAGGGGGGCAACCCAATGACTAGACTAGTCAAAGGTCTCGCTGGTCAGAAGGAGATGTCAGGACAGGGTCACCCTTTCTTTTAAAGTCTAAAAGTCTAAAATCTAGAAGTCCAACGTTATCTCATCATCCCTATTTGACGCCCGAAAGATCGGCTACTCTCTCGCTTTCCCTCTCATTAGAGAAATAACGAAACTCAGAATATAACGAGGAATCCCAATGGATGTGATGTAAAGAGGAAGCCTTCCAACGTCACGCTCCCGTAGAGAGAGAACAAAGTAAGGGCTTTACGCAAACAGCTTGTCGAGAGAGATAAACAAGTGCTCAATACGGTTGTAGTAAGACTCCATACATAGAAATACGGGATCGACAATGAAGCGCTTCTGGGGGTCCTCCGCATCGAGGGCCTCGTCCTGTGCAGCCTCCTCTCGGGTGAAGCGCTCTGGCGACCCCGCCGCCACACACAAGAGTGCCAGGCTGCGGTGGGCATAGAGCACATCCGGCCGGCAGCCCGGACTGCGCGGAAAGTCAAACAAGGCACGGAAATACGTGAATTGGGTTCGCAATGCCCGCACCGCCTCAATGGGCCCCCCGGAAAGGTAAAACTCCTTTATCAGTGCGTGGCAGCGCTGGGCGAGGCAGTTGGCGACGTAGTTCACATCCAGCGATTTGCTGCAGTGCGGACAGACGTACAGGTCGAACTTGGAGAGCTGCCCCGCCACACTCGAGAGTCGCACTGCCGTCTCCACCCGCTGGTGGGGGTCGACGGGGTTTTGTATGTGGCAGCTCGGGCAGGTGATCTGGAGCGGAAGCGCACTAGGGAAGCACTCCTGAAGGGGGCATTGCTTGAAGAAGGACCAGTGCGTAAAGTCCGTGTTCGTCTCTGGGCCCGCCGCGGCGCCAACCCCCCCACCCCCGCCACCCACCCTCACCTCCATCACTTCACTCAGCTGCAGGGCGGTAAAGCCCTGGATGTGTTCACACAGCCGCATTACGGGCGGATAGAGCTGGGAAGCCAGATACCACTCCGAGTCTACGGCCAGTTTTGTCTGCTGCCGGACCTCGTCCACATGGAACGCCCGCTCCGCTACAGAGCTGCGATCCCCTTCATGGTCCTCACCACCAGTCGTAAGGCAGATGATGTACGGGATGAGGTCGCCAACTCGCACCAGATCCTTCCGGGCCTTCATACGCTTCGCCACCGCAGCGTGCGGAAACCCATTTCCCTTGTACGCTTCCGGCTCTTTGGTCAAACTCTTGGAAATCACAAAGTCCTCCAGCGCGTAGCCGCCCTCCCGCACCGTGCGGGCCACCGTCCGCATGTAGTTCATAATGAAGTCCAGCATGTCATCGCTGTTCTCCGCCATCAGAATTCGGTTCAGCACCGCATCGCAGACCTTCTTGGACAAGGGGCACCAATCGCGGCGCACCATATCGAGTCCTTTGACCTCCTTCTTGTACGACTTCCCCTCACCCTGCCAGTCCACCACCGCCAGCGCCGCGTACTTCTTCTTCTTCAAGAGGAGAATCGAGCGAAACACCCCGTCAATGTCGATCTCTAAACTCTGGTACTTCTTGTTGATGGCCGCCTTGAGGCTCATGCCGATCTGGCGCACCGTCTCAAGATCGCTCTTGATCCCAGTTTGAATCATCACAGAGTCCGTATCACCGTAGAGGACACGCAAGGAGGGGTTCAGCTGGGGCACCATTTCCACAGCGTTCTGCAGTGCCAGACGACCCTGTCGCGTGACTAGTTCAGCGAGCGACTGTGCAAAGAAGCGGGAAAACTCAAAGCCGAGACAGCCGTACATACTATTCGCCGTCAGCTTAAGCGCCTTCTGCCGGGTGTCCAGCAGGGAGAGTTGATTGGGGTCTCGCTCGCGCTGCATGAGCCGCTTCACCTCACGGCGCTGGTCGACAAGGCTCTTGATGACGCGAGGGAGCACACAGCGGTGGATGCAGGGAGAAGGAAGTCCAGCGGCCATGCACGAGTTGCAGATGAGCCGCTCCGGTGCTGGGACATCCACCTCAACGTCCCCCCAGCGCTCTACCGTGGTGAAACAAATGCTGAACTCCTGTATCAGCGAAGGATACAGTGAGTTGAAGTCGAGCAGCAGAATGTAGTCCGAGTAGTGCCCGCAACGAGGATCTAACACCATACCGCCCTGGTACTTGGCGCGGCGCTTCGTATCGTCCGCCTCCTCGGCACCGTCTAGCACGTCGGACTCTTCACGAGATCGCTTGTGCGATTCCAGCGTGCGCTTATCGGGTGTGATGAACTTGAGATCGTGAAACGCATGCAATAAAAGGTACTCTATCCGTTCGGAGCGAGCTCCGTAGAGGGTACGGCTCCAAAGATTGCCGGCGATGGAGGTCAGTCGTTTGGTGAGTCGAATGACGTCTAAATGCGAGCTGAGACTCATCGCGAGCACAGCGGCATTGCAGAGCTGAAGAATAACCGGGAAGAACTGCGGCGAGGTCGCTGCATTCTCACTGGACAGCCGTGTCACACCCGGCTCGAAGGACGCACTCCCGGACGCCAGCCCCTCCACCCCCATCTCTTGGCTCAGGGAAAGGAGCTTATAGTTGGTGGACTTAAAATACTCCCTCGCCAGCACGTAGGAGTCCACGATCAGTCTGCCGCAGCACACCTCCCGTTCCTGCGAGGTCGCTGTGGTGCCACTTTGCAGGCGGGGAAAGCGCTTCAGGTCGAGTCTGCCCAGAGAGGACCACTCTGGCACACTCAGCTCTTGGTACCGGCGAAGAAGCGTGAGAAGCGTAAAGCCCACAAAGTTGTGTCCCACCAGCATGTCTGGGTCAATCTCCCGTATCAACCGAGCGAGCCATAGCAGCAAACCCCGCTCGTTGGGAAAGCAGCGGACGTTAAACCGCCGTTTTTCGCAGTATTTTTCCAAATCTACCGGTAATACGGTATCGGGAGAGTGAGGGCGTACGCCGGTGAACATTTCAGTGGGCTTGCTAGGGAGGGTGGCGTCTATCACAACAGTTTTGTACACCGCGACGGAGGCAAGGAGAATTTCATTCTCCAAACCCTTGCTGTCGAGTTGAGTATGCAGTTGAAGACTCGCCAATGTCAGAGGTGGCGCAGGGAGCGACCCCCCTTCCACACGCACCAGTTTGGGGTTTTCTACTGTGAACTCAAGCGCACAGTGTGATATCTTACTGGTTGCCGGGGTCATGTCACTGACGCGTAAAAAGCAAGGGCCCTTGAGCTTGCGCTTGATCAAGAACAATTCCAACAGGGAGGAGGTAGAGCCCATCACTGTTTGCAGGTGATTCCACGGCCCCTTGCCCCAGAAGGGCGGAAATCGGCCCGAATATCGCAATTTAACCCATCTCGCCTTTTCATGTGGGATGGTCTCGTCTTCGAAGCCGTAGAAGCGTTCGACAAATTTCATTCGTCGTTGATCAATTCTGTATTGACGGCACAGTTCGTTCAGCTCCCCGATCACATCACGATCTGCCGAGCCTTCTCTTGGAAGGAAGAACATGACACGCTCCACATTGCGAACTCGAAGACAGCAGGACTGATATGTCTTTCCATCGCTAGACATCTTTCCAAACAGAAAGACCGAGCCGGCATCCACTGAGGAAGAGTGCGGCTGTTCCTTTGCATCCAGCCAGTAGAACAAATCCTGGGCAGGGAGAGCCTCTGGGGGGCCATTCGTCGGTTCATAAAGGGCGTCCGTGACCTGAAGTTCAGTGGTCTTTGATTCCTCCTTTCGGTACCCCGCCCCTGCTACTTTCTTCGTCACTGGCGCCGGTCTTTCGCTCTTCCTGTCAAAGCTAAACGCCTCATCCGTGAGCCCAATCTTGGGCTCCTCGATCGGAGTCGGGATCGTCTCCGCAGACACTCCTCCCGTGTTCCACGAGTCCGCAGTGTGCGGTGAAGAGTCTCCGCCCAGGAGCTCCGCTGAAAGTCGGGGCAGATCGCCGTGTTCGGACTCGCGGTCCTCTTCGTCATCCTCATCATCCAGGTACTTCTGTATGTCCAGCTCCTCCTCGGTCTTACTATCATTCTGCCGGTATTTTTGAATTTGTTTGTTGAACTCTGCATCACTAAACGCGGGCTGCGCCAAAGTGGATTGTTTTCCTTTGGATTTTGTAGCAGCCGCCTTAGTGGCTCGTGGCGGCCTCGCTTTCTTGCTTTCTTTGTTCTTTCGTGGGTTCAAGAGCGGCTCTGCCGTTAGTTCAGCTTCATCCGGAACCTCGTCAATCGCTAGGTACTCCTGAATTTCTCGCCAATGATCATCTTCCGCATCACTCATTTTCTTTGCTTCCTACTAGCACAGGAGAGTACCGATAAAAATAATAAAAAGAACAGTGGAAAAAAAAGAAGTGAAGCACGACAAGATCTCATAGCTGTCGAGCAACAATCTATCCAGTTCTTGAAAAACCAAGTTTCGGAACTTGGGGATCGCAGATGATCTAAATAATATATACATATATTAATAAGTTTAATGGATACCTTTATGGCACAGATTACTCATGTATTGAATACTTCGAATCGAGAAGGCTACTTGGCGTGCCAAGTTCATTAAGGAAACCCTCTGTGCCCGATCTAGCATTGTCGTCCCATTGGTAAATACGATCTCCATGGCGGTGGCTATACCCTTCGTTTCAAGTTTTCCCCAAATTCGACACTTCTCGCAGGTGACGCAGTCCATCAAACTTGTCACATTCGAAAGCATGGATTGGATCGCTTCAAAGTGCTGAGGACGTACATTTTCTAAGAGTTGTTTCTCGTCGAAAGTGTGAAGAGTGAGCAAGTAGGGGGAGCTAAAGAATTCCTCCAAAGTACCTTTTAATACTTGATCCTCCTCCGTTTCTCTTCCACCTTCGCCGGAATTATAGACCTCCATGTGACTCAGAAAACTGTCTTTACCAAGAGCCAGAGACCGAAACACAAACTGGTAGAGAACGTACAAATTTTCCAAAAACTCAGTCCGTGGGGCAACATGAGAGAGGAAGAAATCGCAATTTGGAAGGTAAGAAATATTTTGATTGTTGTAAATCCCAGCAGCAAGATTGGGAGACTCGTACCCAGTATCTTTATAAAAATTTGTCGCAACATGAATTAAAATTGAAGTGTGCAAACCACTAAATAACGTTCGAGGTAGCTTAAACGCATTACAGCTCTTTCGGTTTTCCAAAGGAAAGCAATTTTCTTGATAGATCGCTTTCCAAACGTTTGCGGCTAAAGGACCACTATATCCAGTGTTCCCTTCAGGGTTTTGAATTAAGTCAATATACTCTGCTTCACCTAAATCATCATTTAGCCATGCACCCCATGAATCTGCATTAGAAGGATGCGGTACTAGTTGAGAAATCAAGCTGTTGGGTGTCTTCAGATCACTCATATCTGAAGACGTCCGTAACACTGTTGGCACTGAGTCCTCGTTGCATTTGCACACGCTGCACGTATTTTCAGCTGAGGTGCATATAAGGCTAACAGCCCAATAGGGGCACGGTTTATCAGTTATAATCTTATAATACCTAAAATATGCGCTTGACGTTACTACGTTGAGTAGCTGAAGCATTTGAGGAGCAAATTGATCGACTGTTTCGGCAGGACAATAGCACATATTTTTCTCAATATTTGAACTGTTCAGTGCTACGCAGCTCGTGCTACGCTTAGTAAAGTTTGAAACCTCCTCAGCAACTGTTTGAACTCTAAACTGTCTGTCTTTCAGATCATTAACATTGTTGAAGTTGGAGAAAAGGTAATAGCACGCTACAGCAATCAAAACAGGTAGTAATCTAAGGGACCACTTCAGAAACTCCCGTAAAACCTTCATAAATGAAATATATATATAATCAAACTAGAGATCACTTTAAACACAAATTCAAAAGAGAGCAGTTGCACAACAATTTTCCATTGGTAAATTGAGCATTGAAAGGATTCGTATCCGACATTCGGCTCAGTTTGAAAGCTCAATCGATTCAGCAATTGAAACTGCTACTTTTATTACTAAGATTTATTTTTGAGAATAAAACTAAAGAAATAGTACCGGATCAGAAAAAGATAGCCTTTGGAAAAAAAAATATATTCTATTCCTCTCAACTAATAGGTGTTTTAATTTGCTTTACTTCTATTAGTCTTATTATTATTAAAATAATTTTTTTTGGTATTACCATATATTTCTTGTTTGTTTCACCCTCCTGATATCCTGAGTGAAGTGATAAACAAAATTTTTTTTATTTGACACCATTATTTATTATTTTAATTCTCTTGTTGCTTCAACGGCCTTTCCGATACCGAATAAAGTGCTCAAAAAGTATTAAGTGAGATTTGTAATTGAAAGTACGGTTGAAAACTAACTCAACAACAAAAAAAAAAAAGCTATGTTCGATCAGCATTAAATATTTAAAAGGAAGTCCACATAACGTACATGATGAGTACCTTAATCTCTCTTATAATTATGAATATGTACACAAGTTATAATTAATGTAACTTATCCGCCACCCTAGTCCGACATGCAGAAAAAGCCTTCTTCCAGTTTTTGCTGTTGGCAATGAAAAAAAAAGAAGAGTGTTAAACATTTCCATTTCTTACAATGGTAAACTATCTTGTTCAACTCTCATATTAATAATGAACATCTTGTTTTGTGTCGAAAATATTATAAAAAGAAGAAGAAGAATTAAATGTATTTTGGCCCCTGCTCTAACATTATACAACTATTGACTTATTTTCCCAAAGAAACTACACATAGTACTCGCTACTCCGTTATTCAACAAACGTTGTTCAGAAATAATGATTACTCTCACACCAGAAAAAATTATTGCACAAAAAATTATTACGCACAGCAGATGAGCTTTTACTACCTATTTTTAAATACTTGTTTCCACCGAGTCGTCTTTTCTTTGTAATTTTGTTGGTAGATTTCCTTGACCCCTTAGTTCATTTACTGATGATCTTTCCTGATTATTTTTCTTGTTTTTTTTTTTTTTTTTTTTCTGTCACTTATCCAACTAAGAAGAGAAAAAAATAAAAAAGAAGAGAGAGAGAGGTAGAAAAGGAAAAATTTATTAGTTAATTATAGCAACACACGAAAAGTCCGTAAAAACAGAAGAAAAGGAAGAAGACAAAAGGATAAACAGAAAAAAAAAAAAGAGAGCATTATAACTTGTAAAGTAGAAAAGCATTTTTTTACTGAAATACGAAAATTGAAAGACGTCAGTATTAAAGTATAGTAAGAAGTTAACACTGATTATATTTTTTATGTTGTTGCTGTTGTTGCTGTGGTTCTTTCTCCTGGTAGATAAGTACTTAAATGTATATATGTTGTTGTTCACCGTGCTTATGTTTGAGCCAGCTGTGTGTATCTGACCCCGTTTCGATAAGTTTATATATACATAAGTTATAACTTATAAGTTATAACATATATAATTATAAGTTATAAGTTCATATAGTATTTTTTTTAAGAAAAAAAAATGTTTATTTAGGATTACTATATACATTTAGTGGAATCCTATCAACTCTTTTACGCACCATAAATATATATCCCTTATTTGGGGACATTCATTATTTATTTATTTTTTAGTCGTCGCATCATTATGAAAGTCGTCATAAGAATGTTTACACTAGGAATATTATTTAGCATTAATAGTAATTGCATTTTTAAGAGTTACTCTCTTCACGTTTGCTCCTAAATCTTGCCTGTTATCACTATCACTCCCTGTATAACCATAATTCATTAAATAAACGAATGATGATCATACGAATCTTTGTAACAGTACTTAATTTGAAAATAATATTTTACTTTTTTGCGTTTAAAATTGTTATATAGACNTAAGTTATATAATTAGAAGTTATAAGTTCATATAGTATTTTTTTTAAGAAAAAAAAATGTTTATTTAGGATTACTATATACATTTAGTGGAATCCTATCAATTCTTTTACGCACCATAAATATATGTCCCTTATTTTGGGACATTCATTATTTATTTATTTTTTAGTCGTCGCATCATTATGAGAGTCGTCATAAGAATGTTTACACTAGGAATATTATTTAGCATTAATAGTAATTTCATTTTTAAGAGTTACTCTCTTCACGTTTGCTCCTAAATCTTGCCTGTTATCACTATCACTCCCTGTATAACCATAATTCATTAAATAAACGAATGATGATCATACGAATCTTTGTAACAGTACTTAATTTGAAAATAATATTTTACTTTTTTGCGTTTAAAATTGTTATATAGACATCGGCATTTTATTTCGAAATCTTCGATGAAATTTTGCCGTAGTAAAAATACATACTTAAACGCTTTCTACGTTTTTTTTTTTTTTCTACCACTTCGACATTATTTTATTTTCTTTACTTTTGTGTTTTTGGTAAATCTTTTGCTTCCTTGTTGGTTCCAGTTAATTCTTTTTTTATATTCTGCAGCAAATATCCTTTTAAACAGCCTTTTTTTTTGCCTGATAAGTACCACGGCGCCACATTTTTTTAGTAATAACCAAACTTTCTCTTTTCTCCTTCGACTCGTTTCTACTAGGAAAATTTAGATTCTCAAATCCCCATTTTCCTTTTCCAGCATATTTATTTTTTTTAGATTATTACTTTTGGGAATGTTTAAACATTTAGAAAAAAATATATAGTCATATACAACAATCAAATGCCATAGAATCACCGAAGGGAGGTTATGAAATCAAATCACGCCCCAAATCGTTTGAAAAGACTTCCAAAAACCCGCACTTCGGTTTAAAATCTTCAAACATATTTTTATTTCCTTTGAAAATCTTTAAACCCGATCCGTAATATAAAATACCGAGGCCCGCCCGTTTTAAAACAAAGCGTTTAAAAAACGGTGGGCCAAACATAAATCGCTCCCCCCCTTCCCCCCCCTGGGGCTGTTTAATTTTAAAAGAAATTTAATAGAACCAGGTTGGCGGATGAGGCGGCACGAAAAAAGTTTTTAAAAACCCAAAAGCCCAAGCACGCCCAAGGGGTTCGGGGGCCCTTCATCTCCCACACGTCGAAAAAGAAGATAAAAGATAAACAGTTGAAAAAAACATGGCCTTTGCGCCAACGATATTTGCAAAATAAATTTGATATTCAGTAGAAACACCATATCGAAAGAAATATAACTATTAGAGTTCAGAATCGCGGTTATGGGAAATATCAAGGCGACATTTAATCCTGTACATTTTAACTGTGAAACGCATAGAGATATGTATGGCCGTTTGATTTTTCTTTTCCATTGATGAGAGCCATTTACACCAAATATACATATGCAATGTATTTATTTTTTTCCGGAAACCACGAAAAAGGGAAAAAACTTGGCACCATTAACTTGAAAATAGTGACGAAAAAATGTCCCGAGAATTTGCTATTTGCGCTGCGAGGGTTCAGCTACAAGCGGCAGAATCGCACCGGATTTACAGCCCAATTGAAGTGTGAACAGAAAAAACAAATCATAAAATAGCAAACGAAAAGAAATGTGCGCCACTCTTTCCATAATAACCCCCCGGCGTCAACCCTTTTTATACGCTGCCAGAACTATCTTCCTTAGAACCAAGGAAAAAAGAGAGAAACAGAACTATTGCTTTCATGCTGTGCACACCGGTAGATGTACAAATGAGGATGCACATGCCCCATTGGGGGAATAATGCGAAAAAAATCGCTTTTCAAGATGAGAGTTTGGAAGGCGATTAGCGTATTGATGTGAATTAAAGAAAGAATAAAGGAGGGGGAAGAGAAGACAAGGAAAATAAAGACAATGAATTTCCATCGAATGATATATATGGAAATGTAGGAATGAATAGTATCCCTGGGGGTTGAAATCACTTTCAACAGCAATAAACGTTTTGTGAAGGGTGTTTTTTGGAGACTAACTGACCGAGAAGCACATCCCGAGAGAAGTTTTATCGAAGGGACCTCGCCGCGCGCCAATCCACCCATCCAAGCCAGTTCCTTTCCATATCGTCCTATTTGGCTCGTTAATTTTGGCCTAGTTGGAAGTTCGGAACCGTTCGTGGAACAGCATGATTCGAAAAACCGAACAGCTTGGTACTTTTTCGAAGACGAATAATTTGCAATGTATGAAATTTAGTCCTCGGCGGTAAATGCGGGGGATTTTCTTCCCGTTGAAAGACAACAAACATAATATATTAATATATTCTTGGAGACGGCATCGCCCCTCGCTAAAAGAAAGCCCGAGCCCATCCCATAAAAACGATCCAGCGCCAAACGCCGCCAAAACGCCCCCAGCCAACAAATAACATTTTTGATATTGGCGAGGGAAAAGGAAGCAACCCTATAGATCAAGGGGGCTATAGATCAAGGGGAAAGGGAAAAGAAAGAGCGCCAGTTGAGTTTAAGAAGAAAGGAGGCGGGCATGGCCCCAAAAGTTGACCCATGGGCCAGTAATACTTTTCCTATTTCGCCCCCCACCCAATCCTACTTCAAATTTGCCGCGGGAGCCACTCGCAAGGCCCGCATAAGAAAAAGCAAGCCAGAGAATAAAACATGAACTTTGTTATTAATATTTCCTTTTCCATGATGCAACCTTGTAATTTATTTATGCGATAAGAAATTGCATGCCGTATATTTCGGCGACCCGAAACAAAAAAAGCAATCGGCCGAATCGGCGGCGGAAACCTAGAGATTTCCGAGAAGCGGGCGGCACTACGGGGAATCGAGAACGCCCGCGCGAGAAGGCCGCATGCCCCGTCTAAAAAAAAAAATACACCTCAAGGGATTTGGAAACGCAATTTGCAAGCGCAACGGGGCGAGTCCGAAATCCACAGGGCCAACCCCTAACATAACGCGTCTCAAAACTAACGTGGTGGGGGGAAAACGCGCGCAAAATTGGTGCACTTCACATGGAAAGGAATAAACAAGAAAGCATATGAACTAAAACCAACTGTTCTCTATGAGATCATCAAGAAATTAGGAACATGTCACTCAGGGAATGGATCAAATACGAAAATATTTTTGACAGTGAGGTATTTCTTAGCATAAGGTGTCTCAATTGGCGAAGCTCGAATTCAACACGCAGAAACAAAATAGAATTTACGGGATTAGAGCCAGCTA
This sequence comes from Vickermania spadyakhi, assembly GCA_030849815.1. Classification (NCBI taxonomy): domain Eukaryota; phylum Euglenozoa; class Kinetoplastea; order Trypanosomatida; family Trypanosomatidae; genus Vickermania; species Vickermania spadyakhi. The sequence continues at coordinate 58,006 of JASAOA010001846.1, forward strand.
TTTCGCTGTTTTTCCTTCAGCTGCCGAGCGAGGTCGTGAAAGGTCATCGCTCTGGAGGCAAGCTCCTCGGATTTGTCCGCCACAGCGCCAAGACGCTCGGCTCTTTCTTGAAGTTTTCTGACATTTTCGCCCATCATTCGTCTTGCTTCCGTTAAACTGACGTTCTCGCGCTGTGCAATGGCTTTCAATTGAGCGTATCGAGATCCAGGTGCTGGAGTCGGCTGATCACTCGAGACGGGTGCTGCGGGGGGTGCTCTTCTTGCGTTCCTCTGGTCGTTCGGTTTTGGAGGGGATGACACCGATGCGGGAAGAGCTGCAGCCGCTATGACACCACTCGGTGGCGCGATGGCACGTGTGTCCGTAGCATCTATGTGCTTCTCTTGTGTCACAGTTTGGAATTTCTTTTCGGTCAAGGATGATTCCTCAGACCCCTTCACGGTTGGGGATGATTCGTCAGACGCCTTCACGGTTGAGGATGATTCCTCAGACCGCTTCACTTGCTTAAAAGTGTTGCCGACCAACTCCTCCGCCACATCTTCCCATGGGGTGCTCATCAAGCGTTTAAAAAAGTTGCTTTCTGCTTTCTGCGTCGGGCGTCGTGGCAAGTAGCGGTGGTACCGCCGAAAAGCTCCTGGAGCGGGTTCGTACTGCTTTGGCCAAAAGGGGTCTGCAGATGCCGGTGTCATTATCTCCTGTTCTTTCGTCGAAACCACGTAATGACCAATAGCGCCGTTGGTAGCGCCAACGAGATACAAATGCAAGACATCGCTCTTCCCATTTACCCGAAGAATTTTTAGATTCTCCTCTCCCACGAAATCCAGTGTCGCCAGAGGTGTCATGCAAGATTTTAAGGTTCGGCAATCCATGATGTGAATCCATCGCCATCCATTCTCGTCTCGCGTAAGAACGATAATGGCTTGACTCGCGTGACACAATGACACGTCCTCCAAGGAGCGTGACTCATCCAAGCGAATAGTTGGCACCGAATCACCTTCTGCACCGCGCTGGGATCCACTCAGTGTTTCACAAATAGCCACTGCAGACAGGTGGTTCCTTCCCACCATAATAATAACGGGGGATGACGATTCCAGTTTCTTGGGCTGAACGCCTTCACAAAGCACTTGCCGCTTGGGGACACTGTCTGTATCGATCTGAGTGAACAATGAGGCTTTTCCAATAGGCCAAAAAGCGGTCACAGCGCTAATAGTCCCTTTCAGCAAGCCTTGATTGTCGTCAGTAAATTCGCCACCAAAGTCTGAGGCGTATTTCCAATGCATTACACGTCCTTCGGTAAGTGTACAGCTCAGCACCAGCCGCTTCACATCCAACGGAAATCCTGTACGATGCCACACTTCAGGGGAATCCTTTGAAGTTCGTATGCACCACTCCCGTGAGGCGGCCTGGGTCATGCCAAAGCCGATTTGGAGACGATGGAGTACCCCACCGCCAGCATCACTGAGCGTGACACTTCCACACTCGCCCGGCTGTGTGGGCGGTAGAAGAATCGATACATCCACAGAAAACATTTGGACGTCTCCTGACATGTTCGGTGCTCCAGGTGAGACGGCGTCAGCAATTAATAATCGAGTCGCAGGGACAGAGAATTGAGGATAATGGTACATTTGCATGGTTTTCATATTCCACACTGCAATGCCCTTCCCTTCGTGCAAGAGAGCGACGAGGTACAGCGACTCCTCGAGGAGTGGGGGAGAGGTACCCCAGAAGGTTTCGACGTCACATATTTTACATCCGGCAGGTAAAAAACTGCCGCAGGGCAAAAGAAGTTTGACGGGTTCTCTGTTCGTGCGATCCATTACCCCACTCAGGTCGACCAAAGCGATGGAGGAATTTTCCAACAGCAATACCAAACACTGGCCCTCTGGTGCAAAGTGGATTTCCCTGTCATGAGAACTGATACGAGCCTCCGCAATCGTCGCTTTTGTTGCCATGGGCCCTGTGCCGCCTGGGAGTCCGAATGCTGCTCGGTCCAAAGCCAGCAGTGTCCCCCCCACCCCAAGGCGAATCGTGTACTTGGACACCACCACCTGATCCGGTGAGACAACGACGCGGACAACAACTTCGGATGGGAAGCTCGTATGGGACGACGGAAGAGCGGTCTCGAGTAGTATACTTGAATGCTGGTCTGCAAGCACTTCCCACAAGGAGCTGTGCTTAATGGCATTCACATCCGGACACAGTATTTGATGACTGTCTGGGGACAGTACCACCGCTTCACCCCATCCAATGACGGTTGCAAAGACAGTGCTGGACAGGGCTGCCCGCTTGTTCTCTGAAAGTTCGGAGACACTCGATTCCATCTTCTTTCCGTACATGTCAATGGCGTTCGATCCTCCAAACAATAATTCGTCCAACGCCGACAAGTTGGACACGGTAGCAGCACTCTTCATCACTGCCTCGTGTTCAGGGACCGGCAAACGCAAAACGGTGGAGAGAGTGGACCACGGAGCAGCACCTTGAATTTCTCGTAGTTCTTGGATGCTCTCCAGTCCACGGGTCAAGCGTTTTCGCTTAACGACAAGCGGATGTAAGCCTCCAGAACTCGTGATAATTAAGGAGTCCAAATCGAAATCTGTCAGTTTGCTGTGCCAATAGCAATTCGGTGTGCACGGCTCAACGTGAAAAACTTTGAAGAAATTTGCTGCTACCCCATTATTTTGTCTTGAGCGTGTTTTAGCCGCAGCTCCTCGTTTAGCTGTATACACGTTGAGGTCGGCGATAACTTGCTCTTGGTCCACCACCGTTTTGTCTCCAACATGAAGGACCACCTCCACAATATCACGCTGACCGTTTAATAAAAGAAACCATTGACTGTTCTTGTCGCTGACGGATCCACTGCCGGACCGAGTGCGTGCCATGTAGACCCCCACTCTGTACTCGTTGTACTGAAACGCTTCGACACTATTGACTTGGGTGTCGTGCGCAATGCTCTCCGAGAGATCGACTACCCAGTAAATCTCCGACACTTTTTCCTTTTTCTTCTGACTCATGTCCCAGACAAAAACATGAGAACTCTCGGTGGTCGTGGCCACCACATAGTTCCCTCCAGGTGAAAACTTGGTGGTGGCTAACATGTTTTGGCTCATATCCGGTAGTATGCCTCCAGCGTTATAGAAGGTGGAGACTCGACCACTCCCCACGCTCCACTCCACGACCCCAGCAACACCAGCAATGACACCGATTAACAGGTTCGGGTTCTCGGGATGCGAATCCAAGGATATGAGGGAGCCAAATGGAAAAAACTTCTGATCATCGGTGGAGTTTGTGCATTGTTCCCGCCACGAGTCTTCCTGCAGGAAAGGCTTTGCCAGCTCCAGCACATTGGTCTCTTTCATGGTCCAGAACAGCTGGTGCTGCGTCTCGCTCACATCACAAAGACGAAAGTAACTCACGATGCCGTCCCGGCGCCCAACAGCACCGCATGTCAAGCCTTGTGGGACATGAAAGCACGCCAGCTTTCCTCCGCTGCCAGCGCTGATAACAGTATCGGTTGTGCAGGACTGGTAGTCGACACATTCAATGCCTTCCGGTGAAAGTAGCAGGATCGAGGACGTCCCGGCGTACAAGAAGCAGTCCAACCAATGAACCCCTCTCCGCACAGGAATTCGTCTTCGACACATATTTTTCCCTAGTACGAGCACATCGCAATCATCCCCAACGCACACCAGAAGACCGTGGACGGGATCGTAACGACACATGTGATAATCGGTCATCACTGTGGCACTGCCATGGCAAAAGAGCGACAGCGATGCCATTGTTCCTCAATGGGAGAATGAGAAGAAAAAAAAAGAGCGAATGTGTAAAGCAAGGCGATAGAAACGGTTGAAAAGAAATCTATATAGATTGACGATGTAAATATATAGGCAGTGGCGTACTTAGAAAAAAAAATAGCAAAAGTAAGCGATAAAAGAATGCTGATTCGGCTGATCTGTTACATATATTATTATTTTTTAAAAAAAAATATATAATTTTATTTTAAAAACGATAGAGAAGGGAAATTCTTTGAAGAGTCATTTTTCATCAACCAACTTGATCGACGTCACAAGTGGATTTCAATATTGAATTTTTTCAAAAATATTTTTCCTTTTTTGGTTTAAAAGAAATCTATATAGATTGAATAATTTTTTTTTTGAAGCAGAGAAGGATCAAAGAATGATCAAAGGATAAAAAGAACGTCTGAAATATCAAGTGTAATTAATTTAGAGAATATAAAATCGAGAGTGAAGATACTAGACAACCAGAAAGGGCTGAAGATATGCACTCAAGGAGGGCACAAAAGGCTTATACGCATCTTCTACAACGGCTTCCACCATGATAAAGTGCTCTCCAGTGTGCCCCATAGACAAATCTGTGAAAAAAACTTCTTGTTTAATTTTGTCTCCCTCTATTCGGAGGAGTCCTTGGCACGGCAAACAGCGCTGCAAAGCGATTGGTGCCCCATTGACTGCATCTGCCAGGTTTACGGTTTCCGTACACTTCTGCTCTGGTGAAGAAGTAGAAAATGAAGATGTGCAGTGGGTCAGAGAGAGTGAACCGGTGCGATCATTTGTGAGGAACACGTCCCGTATTTCCTGCACTGAAGTGTGCTGAACGGGACGCTTCGAAGTGCCGTCAATGTGAGAGAACGTCGGGCGGTGCAGAAACACCTCCACCGCCGTGTAGCCACGGAAGAGGGCACGATCCCTGTCGTCCGGAAGCTTTGCGGCACCGGCACGGCGCTTTCCTTTCGGAGCCAACACGGGGACGGTCTCCGCTGGATGCCCTTGGAAGAGATGAATCGCCTTACAAACCGAGTGCGGCTTGCTCAGGATGACCCGAATGGGGGGGATAGTCGTGTGCGGAGTGATGCGAGTGTCGACGGGGGTCCACCACATCGATAGCTTCACTTCTCGAAGTCCACTGCCAATGGGCAACATCACGCCACGCTCTTCGAAGGTCTTTCCCGTGGCGTGCTCGAACACCTCCAGCACCTTCTCGGTGTCTGGGGTGGCGGGGGAGGACTGCGTTACCAAACCGAAAACGAAGCTTCTCTCCCCGCGTCTGTGCAGGTACGCCCCGCTGACAGCGCAGGTGCCGATACTCCCTACGCGGAAGTGCCGCGGTGCATCCTGAAGGACGTAGCGGAGAAGGACCGCACACGCTCGCCCCCACGTGGCGCACGCCTCTTCCAGGGAAAGAGGCGGCATCATGTGAGACTTTGTGTAGCAGCTGAACTCCGCGAAGGACCCCATGAGGGAGATGGACTCCCCCACGGCGAGCGAAGAGGCGCAAAGGTAGTGGCGAGGGCAAACCTTGTCCGGTGTCAGAGACGCGATCGGCTCTGAGTAAATACGACGGTGCTGGCAGGAAAGACGCACCTCACGCGCATCTCCCTCAAAAACTTTCTGTGATTGGAAGTGCTCCTGCTGATACAGTTCTATTTCTGAAGAGTTCAAGATGTCAGCAAGAACGGCACTCTCGTTGAAGGTGCGGTGGTGATAAAAGATGGCAGAAATCTGTGTCGCGCGGGAGGCTAACGGCCGAGAAGTGTTGTCCGTCATTCGGAGAAAAATCAACTCCACTCAAAATCCTAGTCGTCAATACAAAGTTGCTCCGGTATAGAGAACGAATATATATCTAGAATCTGACAATTAAATTATAAAACTAGAAGTGAATAAAAGTAATGGGATAATTGTATTTTTTCACTTCTTTTTTTTTTTTCCTGTCTGTTAAATGTCTGTGTAGAAGTATTAACTCTGGACGAACAAAGCACCGAAAAGATGCGGTGGCAGCGCAATGAAGTGTATTCTTTGAAAGGAGGAGCTCTCGCCGGAGTGTGTGAGATGGCAATTGGAAGAAAACTACCTAGTTTAGTAATTTACTTAGTGGCTTGCTGCTTCCTTGAAGACGCGTGGATAGAGAGCAGTTACTAATGGACTTGCCCCGTCGAAAAGCTTAAAACACATTTAGATAAAAAGCGAATGTAGGCATACAAATAAAATAGAGTGATCCTTTCGTTTGATATGGAAAGATCCTCTTTACAATTCAGCAAGTTAATAATGGTAACGTTTTTTTTTTTTTTGAAGGATCCAATCTAATTTACCATTCCAATCTACAGCAAACAAAGACGGACTCTTGTTATTTATTAGTTTCTCATCTTATCTTTTTCTTTTTAACAAAATATAACCATACGGTGGATTAGTCGCGAGCCGCAAAACGCTTCTGAGACAGTTGTGCAGCTGAAAGCCGATCCTCCTCGCTGGCGTCGCTTTCCGTTACACGCTTTGATTGCAGCCGACCATTAGAAGAATTTCGCGAGGATTCATTCCAGGAAAGCTACTGCATAAACTGAACCACGTCCTCAAAGCGGAGGATGTCATGGTTGGAGGCGGCTTCCGGGCAGTTGAACACGTTCCGCGCGAATGAGACACGCTCCGGGTTGCAGCCCACCACCTCGAGCTCTCCACTTTGGCGCTTTGCATTTTCTACGATCTTCGGCACTTGGTCCGGAGATGCCGAAAGGTACACCGCGAGGTCCGAGACGGCAATGCTTTCCATCGTGAAGGCAATCGTCTCTAGAATGCTAATGCGGACGCGAGTTTCAAAGTTAAACGACTCGGGGAGATTCTCCTTCACTCGGGACCAGTGGTTCCAAAACTTGGCGAACTGGCCACAGCTGAGAAAGTTCTCGAGTTCGTAAATAGAGTCCAGCTCCTTCGCCACCGACGTTGTCTCTTGCACGTGCGTGGCGACGAGACACATGCACGCCGTGAAGTCGCTCGTGTTAAACCGTGCGAGGGACTGCATCAGGATACCGAGGAGGATTGACTTGTCGGGCAGCGCGCCATCCATCGCAAACGTTTTGAGATAGGAAAGGAACATATGCAGGTCGTACTTCCCCTCACTCAGAATCTGGGCGACCTCTTTAGCGTCATCACGGGAGGCCATTGCGGTACAGTAATAATGAAGTAATAATAATGGAAGTGCGACGCGAACGTTCTAAACTCCTGCACAAGACAAAACGAAAAGTGCGTTTGAAGCTTCAATCCCATCAAAGCATATAGGATCAATAATTTTAAAAAAAGAAAGAAGGAAAGATGAGAGAAGTTTCAATGGACAAATCAAAGATATAACAGCTCTCTTTGGACTATTTCGTCGACGAGACGATGGATACCGGAAAACGGTAATCAAGACAGTCTTCAGTTGTCGAAAAGATTCATATAATAGTACATGAAGCCGATAGGACACACGAAAAAATAAAAAATAAGAAAAATAAACAACAACAAACAATAAGTCAAAGCATGTGAATGTAGAACTTAACTAAATGTGACTGCATCATGACTCTGGCGTCACCTGCTGTTACTTCCGTAATTTGACGTTGTTCTTTTGGTGTGTCTCCACTCTTTCCTCTAGGCGAGTCGCTATTGTAAAGCTTCGCATGGCACCAGCCTAAGCGTTATCGCTCTAGAAGAATCACCTGAGCGGGGAGCCGTCCTCTAGAAAAGCTGCGTCGACATCACTGTATGGATCCCGGGACATGACCGGTAGCGGCGGCCGTGGAAACGCGTCCGCTACCGGCTCTCTGTACGCGGCGACGAGAATTGGTCTGCTTTGGCCATCTCCGTCATTCCCGCTCAGATGAGGGGGACGACCGAAGCCACCCTCGTCATCATCCGTTGTCCAGTCGTGCTGGTGATGGATCACCGGGTATTGGGGTCTTTGCAACAGCACCTCTCTGGAATCTACCGTAAATTCTACCAGGCTTCCCTCGCTGTCGGTGTCTGAACCCTTGACAATCGCCGACACCGACGAAGGGCTCCCGCCCGCGATGGAAAAGACTTCCTCACGTTCGTCTGTCTCCGTCTTCTTTATCGAGCTCCGGTGCTCAGGAGGGGGCGGCGGCAGTGTCTGTCCACGTCCCTCTGACGACGGCACCGCACTGCCCGCCTCCGACGACTCACTGGGCACCGGTGTTGTCTTACGCTGGACGGCTTCCGTGTTCGCGAGGGGGCTGCCAGCGTTGGGGACACTACAAACAGTTTCAGCACGAGCGGGCTCCACAGGTACTCCGCTCTGTGCTGGGGTAACAGTGCTCGAAAGACGATCACTCGAGCCATCCGAAGCAGGTTCAGGCTGCACATCCGTGACGAGATCGGCTTCCTCCTCCGGCTCTGGCTCCCGTTCGAGGTGGCGGGGACTACGAGAAACGTCGGCGATACCCTTCACCTCCTCAGTGAGGCTGTTCTGCACGGCAGGGGAAATGAGGATGAGGCTGCAGGAGCGCTCGGTTTCCGATTGCGATACCGCTGTGATCGATCGTTCGTACTCTTGCACGCGTTCTGACGCTTCCACAGGAATGGGGTCAGGAGTAGAAGGTACACTGGCCACTGGTACACCACTTTCCTGCTCCGTACAACAGTGCGGTGCGAGAGACGGGCAGGGGTCGGCGGGGGGTGGAGACAAAGCGTTCCGGCTCTCCTGACGCTGCGCCAGCTCTCGCTCTCGCCGCTCTTGCAGCCACACTGGGGCCGGAGACGTGCGGGCGGCCCACACCTCCTCCCGCTCTTGCGGCGGAGACGGCGTCCATTCTCTCATCTCGGACATCTCCGGCAGGGCGGACATCTGCTGCGGCTCGAGTTGTGTGGGTGGCTCCACGGATCCCTGCACGTCGCGCTCCACGCTCTTGAAACCCGTCGTTCCAAAATCCAGGTTCGGGCTGCTGTCGGTGTGAAACGACATAAAGGAGTTCTCCTCCGCGAAGGGCAGCGGAACAGAGATACTGCGCTCTGGACCGCTGCTGCTCTGCACATCGCAGGGAGCGGCAGCAGACTCACGTGCCGCAGTGACGTCAGCGCTAGGTGTGGGTTCTGCCACCTCCACTGAAGACGCTCCGGTACAGCACCGAAAGATGCGGCCCAGGCCCGTGCGTCGGGGCACCGTTTCGATGGAGGTCCAACGCGTCAGTGTCTTTGCATGGAGAGGTGTTTGGCGGCCCGCCGGCTCAGCACTTTCGACGGTACTCCGTCGAGGGCTTCCTTCAGTGAGAGCAGAGGCGGCGCCTGGGTTGGCGGCTGCCGTCCGCTCTGTTGTGGTCTCCGACGGAAAGAGACCTTGCAGTGGCGATCGATGAGGCTGGACGACGGGCGAGCTCCGCGGCAACGAGAAGTCCTGGTCTGCAGGTACGGGCTCTGATACCACTGCAAGAGCTGGGGCTACAGCACCGCCGGCCTCGGAACTCTCATAGCGCGCTGAACCCAAAGCAAACTCGCTGGAAGGGCTTTGAGGCAGCGGAAGGGACTTCTGCTCTTCTTTGCCGTCTGGAGAGCGGACTGACGCAACGCCTGCAGAGTGCGCCGACGTGGGTGAAATATGCTCTGCTTCAGCGCCACGCTGCGAAGTCCCTCGAGTCGGTGCGTCACGCTCTTCTTCGTCCGCTGCTGCGCTCCCTTCTGGATTCCGAGCGCCGTTCTTCCCCGCCACCGCACGGCCACCGCAGGCGAAGAGAGACGTTTGGTCTTGTGGCTCACGGACTTCCACAGCCGTAAAGGCGATGGAAGGAGGAGCGGTGTAGACCGGTGAGCGCCACACGTGCAGCGCGCCACTGCTGGAGGAATCCGCTGGTGCTGGTGCTACGGAGGAGTGCTGGGCGGGGCTCTCTGACAGAAGAGAACGGGGTACCGCCACCTGCTCCAAGCCCGCGTTACTTTTCTTCGGAAGGGACTCTGCATCGGTGGCATTCTTCTCTTCGTTCGGTGAGTGCCGACTTCTGGACGGGTGGCTGCTGGGAGCGGTATCCGAAGAGTGTGTACGATGCATACGCCGTACCGAATGAATCAAGTCTATACTGATTGATAATTGCTCTATGATGAGAATATCTGGGAGGGAAAGTGTGATATAACGCAGTGAAAAAAAAAAATATATGCGAGACTACAAAACAATGTACAGTGTGCCAATCCTCTTCACGGTGGCCTAGAAAAATATAATAGTGTGGACTGGTGTCCGTGAACACTAAAGATAAGACAATAACATAAAAAAAAAAAAAAGGTGCATTCTTTCCGCTCTGCACTCTGAATAGAGGGGAACAATAAAGGGCTACAAACAAACTAGTACAAGTTTGTCTATTGTTATTTTTGTGTTTCTTCAGTATGTATATTTATTTTTGTGTTTTAATCTCAATGTTTAGTGATGCGGCCTACACTACAATGCCCCCAGTCCCTTGCGGATACGGGTCTTCACCACAAAATCACGGGAGAGCTGATGGCCATGCGCGGGTTCGAGCAGCCCCAGACGAACGGAGGTGTCGTATGGATCTCCCGGCACGACATCCCAATGGGAGAAGCTAAAGGAAGGGAAACACTGACCCCGAGTGGACATTCGAATTTCTGTTTCGAGACTGAAGGAATCAATTGCAGGAACAACCGCCATGAGCCGCGTCAGACACGTACCAGGAATATTATGAGCGTTGAGGGTGTAGCCCCGTCGGTTGGTGAAGATACCCTTCACCTTCTCCAGTAGCTCGTCCTCAGCGGAGCAAAGAGTCTCACATGACAGCATCGGCTCTAAGAGGCGCGGTCTGGCCCCGAGCAACGCTTGCCTCGCCGCCGTGCGAGCGGTGTCCATCACTTCGGAGGCCTTCGCAGAGGGGGATATGTTCGCGAGGACGAGCCTCATCATTGTTTCTCTGACTTGCTCGCCCACCAGCGGACCAGCGCGTACCGCCGTTCGATATCCGGAGATAATGGCCTGACGGTGCTCCTTGAGCAGTTCCGCACGGTCCCCTTCACGCTCCTCCGCAAGCGTGTCGTCCACCAGAATATTCGGTCCATTGCTGTCCTCCGGCCCGAGCCCCATCACGTGCTGCGCGTCCAACGCATCGAATCCGTACAACTCCTCCAGGACAGCGGCTACTCGCTCACGCTGCTCATCGTCCATGTCGTCGACAATGATAATTTCTTCACGTTCGAGCGCCTCCACAAAATCGTAGCTGCGCTCCGGATCCACTTCTTGCGAACGCTTCAAGACACCACAGGTGAACCCAATGGTGCAGCGCCGAGTCTTGACCACAGCAAGAAGACCATCTTGTGCCTCGTGCACGGTCTCACTGAACGCGACATACGGCTGAGAAACACCAATGCGAACATCCGGGCAGAGCACCTGTCGGAGCTCTCGTAGAACAGTGTCCAAGTGCAGCTCACCCGTGGCCCGCAGAGTGCAAAGTCTCGTCTCGTTCATGTGCACATCGATACCAGGAGATGTGCGGCGCAACGTCTCCAAAGCGTCTTGAAATAGCTCAAACCGCTTGAAATCCTTCACCTCCATATCCACCTGAACGAAAGGCTGAACACTCACGCAAGGCGGGAGCCGTACAGCGTCTAGCCAGCTGTCGTCACCACCCGCGTCTGTCAGCACTGCTTCAGTCGGCCGCCCCCCAAACAGCACCAGATGCTGGCCGGAGTGTTTGCCAATGCCTGTCACGAGTACAATCTGACCCTCGCGAGCCCGGAGCACAGGGACTACTCCCGTCGGGGTGCAGACGAACAGCCGCTCCACTTGAACGGGGTAGCACCGCTCGGCCTCACTGGAGGTGTCATCCACCGCGACCAGAGTGGCGGCGGGCTCCAGCGTACCACGAACGACTCGCATCACTGCCGCGACGGCACCGCCATCGCCGTACAGCCGGATCAGTGGCGCCACCGCCATCACCACGTCTTTCTGTTCGCTCGATGCGCTAGTGGGTTCCTGGAGTAAAGGGAAGGGCTGGCCGAGGTGATACTGCGCTTCCATCCTCCCGGACCTCTCAAACGGCTCCGGAAGTACTGCGAGGAGGACGTCTAAGCCCTCTTCGGCAGGTGCGCCGAGGAAATGACGAATGGCCTGAGTCATCGCACTCAGGGGTGACCTTGGCATATCGTCCAGCACGTGGGAGAGAGCTCGAGCAGTTTTCCCCCCGCAAGCTGCATGCGAAACAATCTTGTACAGGGGCTCTAAAATAAACTGCACAAACGACGGCACACCTCGCCGAAGAGAGGAAATGGGATGAAATCCACCATCGACAAAGGTGACAGCGCCCCAAAGCTTCTCGGACAGAGCCGTCGTGTTCAGCCTCGAGTACACAGCCGCGTACTTTAAGGCGAATGTTTCGAGGGAAAAACAAAATCCCAGTGTGGAGCTGGAGAACCCGACAGTGCCGTTTTGGGGACTCACCAAAAGCTTTGCAGCGCTCGGGCCTCCCACCTTTAAAATAGCGTTGTTCACCTCGTCGATCACAATATTGCACTTTCGGTACGCGTCCATCGGCGGTAGCTTCAGCTCGACGATCAGCCTATCCAGTTTGGTTAGCATCAGAATCACAGGAAGGCCTTCTTGCTTTATAGCCAGTTTCAGCAAGGCCTCTGTCGAGGCCATGACAGACTCCACAACATCCACACAGAGAACAGCACACTCTGCTAAACGAAGCCCTGCGGCAGCTTCGGCCATGAAGTTGGTGTGGCCGGGAGTGTCCACCACGGTTAAAAGATGCGATGACTGCTGTAGCGCCGCTCCTCGAGCAAGGAAACTGACCACGTGACTCTTGATGGTTAGTCCGCGCTCCAGCTCATCCACACTAGGGCGGTACGCGGCAGTGCCCTCCCCCACCCACATGTTCAGTAGGGACGTTTTCCCGTGGTGAAGGGCACCGATGAGGGCAATGTTACGCAGCCTAGAAGGGTTGCGAAGCTCCGAGAGAGTGTCCAGAAAGTGGCTCATCGCCTCCAGAGCAGTCTTTCCCTCCGTCAGCAGTAGCGGTGCCTCACCACCCTCTCCTGTCGCGTGGCCCTCTAAATAAAATGTCTGGCGAGCATCTGCGCGGCGAGAGCCATGCTGCAACACCTCTGAAGGATCGACAAGAGGCTCGTCGATGCTTTGTTCGGGTTCTTCTCCAATCACAAACTCTGGAGCGCTTGAATCAGAGGAAGAAGTCGATTCTTCAGAGCTCTCAGATGACCCACTGCTACCGCTGCGGTGCTTCTGGTGTTTCTGCCGGCGTGTTTCACTGTCGTCCAGAGTAGAAGTGCTTTGAATCTCATCCGCCTCGCTGTCTGTGGAGCTGTCACGCACCTCGCGCTGACCGTCTTCGTTGTAGCCGAAATCCATGATGTAAAAACAAAGCAATATTCGACAGACGGTGGATACACTGCACTTGTCGAGGAGGGGGCTGCTGCAGTATATCTTTCAAAACAACAAGAAAAAAATAAGTAAATGGAAGTGCAAAAAAGTGCATTTGTGTGCTGCGAACAGAAAAGACTAAAAAAGTGAAGTGGGGTACTAAAGAACCACAATACGAAAAAGGACTCCGTGGAATGCATTTATGTAGTTTCGTTCCGCAAAAAAAAGAAGGTAAAGTGCTCACTGTGAGGTTTCTCCACTCTTCTATGCGGCTGCAGCGCGGCGTCCATTGGGTGCGTCGTAAAATGTGTCCAGAACGCGCTGTTCCAGCTGAAGGCGGTGATGCCGGCGCTCCTCTGAGCTTCTCACCTGCTCTCGACGAAGAATCCGCAATTCTTCTGGGGAATCGGCCTCGAGTCGCATGGCCATGAGGTCCACCATCTCCGCAATATCTGGTCGCTTGTTCTCCACCCTCTCCACATGGGTAACGACCGTGGCGAGCATCAGAAAGCCGAGCGCCAGAAATACCGTGAGGAATATATGGGTGCCAGGCTTGAAGTTGTACTCCGTGCGGCGGACCTCCCAATCTAGACAGGAAACGATGCCCAGCCGATTAATAAAGAGGGTGCGGGAGAGTCGCTCATCTTCCAAGATCTGCAAGTCCTTATGCGCCTGCTGAACGAGCTCCCGCTGTGCGGAGGGGCTTTTAATGGTTCGATTCCTTGAGAAACCCGAGCGGATCTGCTGAAGGAGCAGCATCCGGATCGTGACATTGGGAATACTGTTGGCTGCCTTGAGGTAGCGCCGGTACAACAAAGTAACGGCCTCACTGGGAACCAAAGCAGACATCTCCACCCGAACCGAAACACTTAACGAGTGGGACAACGGAGAGTATAGGGGATTCAAAAAAAAATTATAAACAATCCAGTGATCCCAACGAAGAAGGGGAGAGCGGCGACCCGAACTAGAGAATACTAGATAAGAAACCGATGTAAATATTAGAAGATTTGTACAATAAGTAAGTGTAGAGATTATTGCACAATAAAATCAGTCGTTATGTTGTTTTTATAATTTCCTCCCAGTACACATTGCTCTCTAATGAGCAGTGTTATTGGGGCAAGATAGACTTTCTTTTACCTGCTCGATCTCATCATTTGGAAAGAAATAAAAAGAAAAAAAAAAGCAGTGTATGAGCACAGCGACGAAGTACGCATTTAGGAACAGGCATAACTGTCATAGCAAGTAGTGGTTATTCGTGTGTTTCTGACCTTAAATTGGCGCACGTAAACGAAGCAACGTATAAGAAACAGACTTTTCTAATCAAGGAGTACTGAAAATCCGTGCTTAGAAGAATGAATATAAGGGAATAGTACAGAAATCAAAAGACCAAACAAAACAAAGCCCTATTTTAAAAAGATTACCGAGTAGCGGGAGCTCTTGTGCTCAGCTTTCCACTGGTTCGCATAGCAGTTAGAAGCACTGAACAGGAGTGAAGAATAACGGGTACACCAGTCCATTGTGACGAGGAAACCAAAGGTTTCTCCTCCACTCCGGCGGATGCGGTCAATGACGTTAGCGGGGATAATAAGCATTCCATCTTCTTCAGCACCGTATGCTGGAGCACGAGCTGTTGAACCAGCTCGTCGAACAATATACGGTGGTGCTGATAGTTCTCTTGAGAAAAGTGAAAGGCTGCTTGCAAAGTGTGGAGAATCTGTGGGAGCATGCGCGTAACAACGACATGTGCAGGAAAGTCTAAAAGTCCTGCTTGTTTGCTCTCCAGCGCAACAGCAGCAGAGGATAAAGGGGCAGCAGTATTCCCAAGGGAATGTATCTGGTTCTGAACTAGGCTTTGCATTTTCTCGACCTCGTTAAATAACGACTCCAGAGGGTCACGCCTCGCTCCAGCAAATGCCACTGGTGAAGTCGTAGATATCCGTGTTGCTGCAGCTGCTTCCGGTACGGCAGCACCGCTCTCTGGGAAGCAGTCGGGAGACGGTGAGACAAGGGAGCGCTCCGAGCCCGCTACTGTGTGGGCAGCCTTACTGGAGGAGAGGTGCTCCTCCCCAACAACAGGGGATGCTAGCCGCGAGGCGACCGCCTTCGGTGCAAAGCATTCTCCGGCATGAAGCTGAACCGCATCTTCTGGAGTCAAAAGATCTTTCATTCCGGAAGATAAAATCACTGCGGCACGGGACGGCACTTCTAGCACCTGCTTGACCAGGGAAACGAGTTTTCTCTTCCGCTTACGTTCCTCTTCATACTGAACACGATACCCATCCACCTCTTCCTGCAACACACTAATTTCATCGCGATATTTTTCCAGCTGCGCCTCCGCCAAACTACGGCACTCCGCCAGCTGCTCCGTTACCCCTTCACGCAGCGCTAAGAAACCTAAATCCTTCTCACGGACTAAAGACTGCACCTTCTCCACCTCCTCCTCCAGCTCGCAGATTCGCTGCTGCTGCTCCGCTACGAGCGGCTCGTCTGGTGCGTCTTCCAGCTTCGCCATCTCTGCACTGCGCAGCTCCTCTACTTGAAGCTCCAGCCGCTGCACCTTCTCGTGCGCCTTTTCGAGAGCCTCCTTCCGCTCCTGCAACTCCTCCTGCTGCGACTCCAGCTGAAGCTGCTGAATCTCCTTCTGATACTGCTGCTCGTCGAGGAACCGCTTCTCCAGAGTCGCGATGTGCTCCTCTCGCAACTTTTGCTGCTCGTCTTCGATCTGCTTCTTGTACGCCGTCAGCTCCCGCTGGTGCTCCAGCCGGTCCGCCTCAAGACCGATGTCCTCCATCGGCAAACCTTTTGCTTGGCGCTCCTCCGCCTCACTGACCGCTATCGCGTTCATCCGCTGCTTAAACTCCTCCAGCTCCCGGGCAGCGTCGTCCACGAGACCTTCGCCTTGGGCCTTTACCTTCTTCTCCTGGGAGACAATCGGCAATTCTACGATTTCGGCTAGCTGAGCCCCATCTCCGGAGCTCTTGGCAGATATAACAGCCTGCAGCTTCTCCACCTCCTCCGCCAGCTCGCGGCTTCGCTGCTCTGCCGCCTCCAGTTGCTCCGCCAGCTGTTCACTGACGCCCGCACCGGTGTCCTCAGCAGCCCTTGCTGCCAGAGCGGACTGCAGCTTCTCCACCTCCTCCGCCAGCTCGCGGCTTCGCTGCTCTGCCGCCTCCAGTTGCTCCGCCAGCTGTTCACCGACGCCCGCACCGGTGTCCTCAGCAGCCCTTGCTGCCAGAGCGGACTGCAGCTTCTCCACCTCCTCCGCCAGCTCGCGGCTTCGCTGCTCTGCCGCGGCGTCATCGCGTAAGTGGTGGACTGAAGTATGTGAGGTGGGCTCAACGGGTAAGGTGTCGATCAGCTGTTGCTCTGGAGGTATATACCTTTGGGAAAGGTCTGCATTTTGTCGTTGAAGGGCGTCGAGCTGCTGGGCATGGATTTCCCGCTCTTGCTGAAGCGCTGCTTCGAGGAGTTCCAGTTTTCGTGCAAACTGGGCGGTTGATGCCGCGGTGGTGGCCTCATTGGCGGCCGCTTGCTCTCGGTGATGGTCGAGGAGTGCTGTCATGGCACTCCTCTCCAACATATGCTTTGCCGTTTCACTCCGCAGTGCTGCTTCATGCGTCGATGTGAGCTCCTCGAGCTGCTGCGCGTGCTGAGCCGAACGCTTCTCCTGTACGTCGGACATGCGTAAAATCTCGTTTGCCAACTCGCTCAGTTTCTGCAGCAGCGCTGCGTTCTGCGCTTCCTGTGCAGCGGATTTCGTCTCCCAATCCGACTGGGCTGTTGTGGGGCTCGTCTGGTTCCCGGAGGAAACTGCCTCGGATTCCACGCTGTGGTCTGCCTGCGTACTCGCGTCCATCATGGGCACACGCAGCGGTGCAGCGGCTGGCTGTGCCCCGTGGCGAATCCTGTCGAGCGGCTGACCTCGGAAAGCGTAGGGGGAGCGGGGAAGCGGCGCCTGCCGTGGGATCGCGTCCACCGCCTCCTCCTCTTCCTCATCGAAAAGCCGACGATCCACGGCGATCGCCTGCTGGAAGGCAGCGTCGTCCGTGTCGCTGTCATCCCCAGAGTGCAGCCTCGTCTCCGCACGAAAGGGACGAGAAGGAATGCTGGAGTCCGACGGCGTGCGGGACGGTTGCCGGTTCATTCGAGCGAGCATGCTGATGCGTCGCTGGAGATTGGTGTTGGTCTGAATGAGCAGCTTCTCGCGGGCCTGCTCCTCCGCCAGGGCCTGCTCCAGGCGCTGCACTTGGCGCTGTAGTTCTGGAATACTCAACTGTTCGTTTCCTACACCGACTTGCGGGGCGGAGAGGGAGCTAGGAATGGAGTCTGGGAGGAGCGAAGAGGAACCCACTGTGGTGGACGGCTTAGAGGGGGAGGCCGTACGATAGGGATACACCAATGGCACACTCGCCACGCTACCGGGGTCGGTGACATCTATTCCGTCGTCAATGGAGGAGCTCGTCGCCAGCGAAGTGCTGGAGGCTCTTCCAGGAGAGTGCGGCGTGCCCTGGCGGTCGGTGCTGCCTACGCCTTCCATCGAGCCGCGACGGCTGCTGGCGATGGTCTCCAGTCTCGATTGGATCTTCTTGAGCAGCTTCTCCAGACGCGCGGAAACCCCGCTCGCTTTGACAGTGCTGCCCGAGAAGACGAGGTAGGAGCTGAGGGCCATCAGCGTCTGGCGGCATTCCTTCAACGCCCGAACCGCCCCTTTCGGTGTGTGCGTCGCAAGTTCCGCATGGGCCTGCTCCATGGCCGTCTCCATGGAGTTGCGGCATTCCACCATCTGCTTGAACACAGTGGGAGATACGGATTCCATCGTCCGAATACAAACGGTTTCACACCCAAGCAGTCCAAAAGGTGTATGAATTATAAAAGAGATGATATACAGCAATGCTAAGATCTTCCATGGATTACGTAGACCAGATCCTCAGTTTACATAAGTAAAAGATAATTAATAATAATAATAGTAGTAGATACAAGTGAATAGGAGTGGACTTAAGCAAGCAGTGCGCTCACGTGAAAACCGGTCAAATTCAAAATAATTATTAAAAAAACATATTTGTTGCATCAGTTACTTTTAAATGCTTAAATATTACACGACAAAAACGAGAAAAAGAAATAAATAATAACAATAATGGTGACTTACTTCGGTCGAGCGACCCCAACGAACATGTCTCCGTCCCACTGAGGCTTTGTCTTCATCTCCTCGTAGAGTCGTAGTGCTTCCTTGCGGCGCCGATTCAATGACTTGAGCTTCCCTTTTACATACTCCTGTTGCTTGGATTCCACTGTGCATTTTGGGAGAGTGACCTTAGGAGGGGCGGTCAATGCAAAGGCTGTGGCTAAGTTGTCCAGATCCAGACGATGTACATCGAAAGTCTCCTTCAGAATATGGCTCTGGTACGCTCCGACGTGCGCTCGGTACGCAGCCACTGCACTTTTCGCCACGACAGGATCCAGCTGAAGGACGTGCTCTAACTTCTCCTGGATGCGAGGCAGCTCGGCTGGCATCGGGTACTTCTCGAGGTGAATGCCGAACTTCTTAAGGTAGCGCACAAAGTGCACCTCCTCAGGTGTCAGAAATAGCAGAGACTGGCCCACACGGCCGGCTCTGGCTGTACGTCCGATGCGGTGAATATACTCTGTAGGGTCCAGCGGGGGGTCGTACTGCAGAATCCACTCGACTTTGGGGATATCCAGCCCACGGGCCGCGACGTCTGTGCAAAAGAGCACACCGGTCTCCCACTCGTTGAACACCTGAAAGGCCTGTACGCGCTGACGGTGCTTCATGTGGCCGTGTAGCATCATCACTTCGTTGTGGAAGCCGACAGACCCCATCATCTGGTAGTGAAATGTCGTACTTGCCACCGTCGAGCAGAAGACCATGCCTTTCGACTTGCGAGCGATGCGCTTTACAAACACGTAGAGCGAAAGCAGTCTGTCCTCGGACGGTACAATATGACAGAACTGACGCAACGTCGAAGGGATTTGATCGTCGTCCTCTGCCGTCGTCTGCTGGTCCGCTACGTCATCGTCATCATCAGCGTCTCCTCCTTCCACGAAGTTGGAATACGGTGGCAGTGCAGCGGCAAAAGCCGGCACCACCGTCTCGCCGTCCGTGTTGCTGTTGTTCATCTCCACCGGCTGCGGGGCATCCCCGGAGGTACTAATGAAGATCGGAGTGCGGTGCAACGAGAGCCGCGCCAGCTCCTGGACAGACTTCGAGTTGGTGGCAGAGAAGAGAAACGTCTGGCGCGAACCACGCGGTAAAGTGCTAATAATGTCATCCAAGTCTCGCTGGAAGCCATCTGCGAGCATGCGGTCCGCCTCGTCCAGGACAAAAAAGCGCAGCGCCGACAGCTCCCACCCCTTGCAATGGCGGGAATGATCGTGAATACGCCCCGGCGTCCCCACCACGACAGAGACGCCGGCCGACAACCACCGCCGCTCCTCCGCTGCCTTTGTTCCTCCGGTAATGAGCCGCACACTGATGGGCTGAGAAAGGTGCTCCGTCACGCGGCGCAGAACGCCTTCTGTCTGCACGCAGAGTTCTTTCGTCGGGGCGAGGATGAGGGCGATCGTCGTGTGCCTGGGCTGCCGCTGCACCAACGGGATAGCCGCCTGCAGAATGGGCACACAGAAGGCCAGTGTCTTACCGGAGCCGGTGCGTGCTTGCCCCAAGATATCGTATCCCTGCAGGGCGTACGGAATGGTGCGTTCCTGAATACGTGTCATGCGAGACCACCCCGCAGTCTGCAGAGCTGTCGCTAGCGAGCTGTCCAGCCCGATTAGCGGATGACCAAAGTGGGGACCCGCGGGAACGATCGCTGCAGACGAGGAATTAGAGGCTTTTCCCTCGTTGAGAATAGCCTCGAGCGCGACGTCGGTGTCGTAGTGATGACCCAAGAGCGCCTCGTCAACCTCTTCCAGCTCCCGCATCTGCTCTTCCTCGGTGCGCTGGCGCTTTCGACCGGCGTTCAGGTGGCTCTGGCGCCGCTGCTGATGCTCCTCCTTGACGCGGTCGAGGTAGTCCTGGTCCTGGAGCTTGTACAGCTCGCTCTTCTTGATCCGCAGCTCTCCGAGCGAGTTCAGCGGGTTCTGAAAGGGACCGTCGCCCATCACCACTACACCGGCGTCTCGCTCCATTGGTCCCTCGTCACGCTCCCGGGCCTCACGCTCCCGTAACTTCTTTCGACGCCCTTTGATGCCCATTCTTGATGCACGAAAAAATATCTATTAAATCTACTCTCTCTCTTCTACTTCTAGGCGAAGAGATTCGATGATGTGTAAAAGAGACGCTGAATTGCCAAGAAAGAAGAAGAACATAACGTAACAGACAAGAGAAATTATAGGTGCAAGAAGAATAAACAGGTCCAGTAGAGAAAACTCGCTCTACTCTAAGATGATAGGATTTCCTCGTCTTGTTTCGTTTTTCCTGTACGGAAATACCCCGCTGCATTGGACGCGAGGAAGCCAATGCAGCAGAACACTCCCGATTTCACCACACGAGGAAGCCTCAATTGCGACAACGGATATTCAATACAACGGAGCTGATGCAGTAGATACCTGTGAAGACCGTAAAGATATGAAGAAGAGAAGAACTGTGACGAGAGTTCGAAATGTCTCTGCTCGTAGACGCCTCACCGGCTACATTCAGAATTCAGAGACGATCCTTATTCATTAGATGTGCGTACTGCAGAGAAAAAAAAGTGAAGGAAACGACAGAAATTGTCCCGCAACGTGTGTTGTATCGATCCGTTTTGGGTTTTCCCTCTCTCCCACAACTATATTTCTGTGCTATTGTTTCATTCCAGCTGTGATTCGCTGCGCTGCCTTTCTTTTCTTCCAAAAGGTGGCTTCACTCGCTGGAGAGGCAAACAGTTTCACGTACACGGTGCCGCATCGCATCGCGAGACCCTTCCGAAGCAGCGCTGTCGGCTGCGAGCGGGTCGGCGAGCCGGTGAGATGTGCCGCCTTCCAGAAGAACCAGCCCTCCCGGCACTTAATGGCTCCAATGGAGGAATCCGCGTGCGGGAAGTACGCCGAGCCCGGGGACAGCGGTGGCGTCGGGTGTCGGGCAGCCGGCTCGTGGGCAGCATTAGAATCCATCGCCCTCACCAAGTCCTTCGCATCGCCTTTGAGATACAAGTGTCTGGGCCCCACCGGCTCTCTTTGTCGAGTGGCGAAGCTGAATGAGAAGTGGTTTCTCGACGCCGTGCGATGCAGCACCGTGCTCGTACAGTGCGGGAGGTGAAAGGCGAAACGAGAGGAGGACGTGGGGCAAACCATCGGCGAGTGCGGCGTAGAGAGAGCCTCCACCTCCGCGAGCTCGTGGCGCACCGCAGCCGGCACCAGATCCGGGTGCACGGCCTCCGTAAAACTGCAGGCCTGCTCCAGCCCTCCTCGGACTTCGGCCTTCTTGAGCAGGGTAGGTATGTTCATGTGTCCATCTGTCGAGGTAAGGACCGCTTCGAACTTCAGTGTGGGCCAGCACGAGCCAGTGCCCACCAGCGGGTTCTCGTGCTCCTCCTCCGTCCCGTTCCCTTCGCCGGCAGTGGTTAGTGCGCCTGTGGGGTCTTCCAGGCCGACAGGGGTGGCAGACGGATCGATGGGCTTCGCCGCTCTCAGCCGCAGGACATCACGCAGCAACCGGCGCGTGGCGCGTAGCAGAAGGTCCTCGCCAACGGGGCTGTGCGTTTTAAGAAGGTGCGTGTTGACGGTGGAGGTGAAGCACGCCCCACCGACAAAAGCCCGCCACACACTAAACGCCTCACGCTCCGTCATCTCGTCAAAGTGAATCAAAGCTGCGTCTTTGGGGAGCAGCGGAGCGTGAAAGGGGTCGTCAGAGAAGCAGGCGTAGCGCGGGTACACTTGCTCCGCCGCCGCAGCGGAGTAGCGCTGCAGCCCAGTCGGCCAGTCGCAGTGAGGGGCGGTTAGCGCACCGGGAAAGAGAGCAAGCCACTTCTCCTCCCTGCAGCCCTCGTGAGACACGGACTGGGCCTTGTGGCGCCTCTTGCTGCCGCGCTTCTCACCGTCCTCTGTAGTGGAGGAGGCGAGCGGTGCGGACCACGCATGGAGCTCTCGCTCCTGAGCCACTCGGTCCGCATAATGACGATGTGCGCTGGCAATGGTCTGGTCTGTGACACCTTGACCGCCAAAGATCACTTCACAGCATCCAGCCGCACCCACTTGGGTGGCAAGCGGAAAATACGTGCGCAGATCGGTCTCTGGAGTCAGCGGCAGCCGACGCTGCCACAGCACTCGACCGCCGTCCATGACGGGCTGGTCGGAGTGCAGCTCGGCGATGGTGACGCCGGCGCCGTCGTGCTGCGCGCGGGTCTGCGCCACCACCTCCTCGTGCCACAGCAGCGTGCTGAAGATGGGGCTCGCACCGCGAAAGAAGGGGAGGAAGGAGGGGTGCATGTTGAGCACAGGGGAGGGAAGCGCACGAAGGAGTTTCTGCGGGAGGAAGTAGCGAAACGAGACGACCAGCGCCACGTCGATGTCCACCAAAAGTGGAAAGGGCGTATTGGTGTTGGGGGCTCGCACACGGCTGTCCTCGCTGTCTCTTGCGAGAATGGACTTCAGCAATGCACTCTTGGCCAGAGACTTGGGGTGGTCTACCGGAAAGAGGGGGAGGCCGCGTTCAACGGCAAAACGAACCACAGGAAACTGCCGCGAATACCTCTCTGCCGCGAGCGCCGGTGTAACAAGGGGCGGGAGGGAAGGGCAAATTACGGTGAGGTGCTGGGCAATGAACTGCGGCGTTGACAGCGAGGAGGAGGGAGTCATGGATGTGTGAATGGCAGTGAGGCGAGCACACAGTGCCTGCAGCGCCGTCACGGATACGGCGTCGCCACCAAAGAAGAGTAGTCGAGGTGAAGAAGAGCAGCCGCACGTCGTCGCTTCTCTATCTTCGTGGGCCTTCTTCACTGCTTGACGGAAGACGGACGTGCCAGAGTGTTCCGCTGCTTGAAGTGGAGAGGTAGGATAGAAGAGCCCATGAGCGGAGAGCCAGCACCGCTTTGCGACAACAGCACTGCAAAGGAAGGCACGAGACGGCATGGGGAAGAATATCCGCTGGCTCATCTGGTAGCCAGAGAAAGAAAAAGAAAACACAACGATTAATAAATGTTTTATTAACTTTGTTTCTCTTTAAATATTAGTTGTGTAAAAAACAGCTGTCCAATATTGATATGCGGAGTTTCTGGCGCTGTCGACGTTTCTGTACGAATACGCCTTTGAAATCAGTGAGAAGAATTGTGAAACACCGATCAAGATAAAGAGATAGAGAGAAAAAGGAACGAAAAAAAATACTCACTGCTCACTGGCATTCACCTCAACCATTAATCATCAAAAAACTCCATAATTAAATAATGTAACTTTAACAGCACAAGAGCCGTTAAATAAATTAATATTCATATTTTTTAAAAAAAAATCGCAACGCTTAAATTAAGGTACAACGTGTCGTAGTAGTAGTCCTAAAGGAAAGAGAAAACTGAGCTCAGTAAGATCACCGTAGCCGTATATACAAAAGATAGATGTAAAGCAATACCCAGCTAAATTGCCACAGAATGTAATTTCAAATCACACTATTAAAAAGAAAATGGAGAAAAAAATGCTTTGGAGAACGCAATCTCGTTCACTCTTTGGCCATTCTTCATCTGACCGACAGTACCCTCTCGCTGCCCTTGTACTTTATTATTCTTTTTTTTTTTCGCACTATTTGCACTTTGATCTTCGCTCCACTACTACAAAGGACCATTTAATATGGAGGAAAAAGAGCACGACCACACGATAAGGACAATAGCTAATAAAACGAAACTGGAGGATTGCTGGATTGGATGTAAAGTATTTAAGGTATAACGTTGGGTGAAACCCAAACCTTACTACTGAGTCTGTTGGGGGAGCCCAATAGTATGTTCCTAATGAATGCGACTAACCCCTGTAGTTCAGTCGCGGTGACACAGGTAGTGAATAACCCCCTGCTACAGAATCATCCGAAGCAAACGTTTTACTGTATTGCTAGGGAAGATACCCCCATCTACTGCACGCTACGGACGAAAAGTTAGTCCTAGATATGTACGACATATCTCCATATGAATATTGTTTAAGCGGGTTGTCGTATTTTCTTTTTTTCTTCCGTTCTGCTGCCATCCTGAGCACTGCATCAAGAGCCGCCGTACTTGACTTGACTCGACTTCACAAGCAGAGTCACGCGTGAAGGTGAAGTGCAGGAAGCAAAACAGGAAGACGAAGTCTCTACTGGGCATGTCGCAACGGCAACGCATTACTTCCAAGGGGAGGTTCCAAGTTTGATGACGCGGGAGAGGCAGCGGTCGTAGATCATCCGATCCACCCACATGTCGAAATTTGTCACCTGCCAAACGCGCCACTCCATCTGACATAACTCTTCAATGCTCACTGAGAGAGGCTTTGCTGAAGCGATGGAACGCTGCGCCGGCGCACTGTTTGAATTCTCTAGATGAGACACCAGTGACTTGGCCGAGTACGACAGATCACCGTGCAGCTTGCAGGCGAGGGAGAAGAGCGCGAGAAGGACCATCGCGTCCCCTAGTCGCACCTCTCGCTGCGGAAGAGCTTTCTGTGGTGTTCGTTCGATGCCGCTCTTTACCTTCTGTGCTAGGCACATCGAGAAGACGAGTACCTCGCTAGAGAACCAACTCTCTTGGAGAAAGAAGGAGTCGATCATGTGGTCGGCGATGTACGCGCCGGAGAGCTCCCAGTACAACACGCAGCACCCGTCCGCGATGGTTTGTCGGTACCCGTGGTCCTCCGCCTCGGTCCCGGTGTCTGCGGTGGGGGTGCGCTCTCTCTGCCGTGCGGCGTTGGAGTCCCTTCGCGGTGGGGGTGGGGTGGCGCCGCCCGGAATATCTGTTCCTCGCCTCGCGCCACGCATGGGATCCATCGAGCCGTTACACGAGGCGGTGCCACTGCTCTTGTCCGACGGGGAGGAGCGGGACAAAGGAGAGCGCGAAGGGACTTCGGCGGGCGTGTCCGACCACAGAAGGGGCTCCTCCTCGAACACGAACTCTGTCTCCAGTGGTGGCGTGCGTTGGACCGTGCGCTGCACGGGATTGTCTAAGCAGATCACAAGACCAGGGGTGGGGTGGCGAGAGTTGTGGTGGCTGGCAAAAGTCGTCGACTCGGTGATAGTGCTGACGGAGGAGGAGCTACCAGACCTAAGATCCTTATCCATGCGTGTCAGTGACGCGGGACTGCCGTGCCGTGACGAGCGCCGCACCGAGCCGGACTCCCGTAGAATGTGACTGCTGCCGCTTAACGTGCCTGTCGACACGCTGAGGTGCTCCGGTCCACGCGGAGCATGCGGTAAAGTGGGCTGATCCCGGTGATGACTACACGTGATGGTGGCCGGCTGCTGGGGATGAAACAGCCGACGCATCTGGCCGTTGAAGCTGTCCTCCGTCTCCTCATCGGAATACTTGGCGTAGAAGCTGTGCGGGGAGTGGGGGTTGTGCAGGGCGGAAGGGGCTTTGGTGAGGGGTTCGCCTTTGGTTCGGGTCTGATGGAGAGGGTAGCGTGGCGTAGAACGTGACAAGGTGGAGTAGCTCGTGGAATTGGTGCTGGAGCTGGCTAGCTGCGGGCCGTGGCTCCTCGACGCAGGAAGAATATCCTGCGAGCTGAACAACGCGTGTCTCAGCCCCGCGTCCACGACGCCGTGGAGGTCCATCCCGTTGTGGTGCGAAGACAAGCGCCGAAACTGCTCCAAGTGGTCCGCACTCCGAACGCCGTCTGGAACGTCAAAGAGTGAGCCGTCATACGCGTCGTGGCTCGAGGGGTCTGTGGTGCCAAAACGGCAGTCTGGCCGTGGCGACGGGGAACTCGTCTTCGAGCCGGTCATGGCCCCATGGCAGACCGGCGGAACAGACGGCGCACCCCGCGAGGGAGTAGTAGAGGGGCGGTCGAGGGGGATGGGACGGTAGCGCCCATCCATCACACAAAAGAATCACCTCTCGGTAATGTGGAAAAAGAAGAATACAATGTAATGACTAATGCAACCACTAATGGGAAGTGCAATTCAACAACCAAGGGCAATAAGAAATGCAACTCTTTTCTGCGTAGGAGCGCTGTTCGAACGATGCACTGGACACTCTGAACCTTAAAAATTCGATTTAAAGATACACCAGTATCATGCATAGAATGAGGCGTCACCCACAGAGGGTAAACGATCGCCTTCCTCTTTCGTACAGAATGTGCTTCGAAGGAGTAGAATGCTTTACTTATAAATCCGACGGAGCGAGCAAGAGAAATAGTACAACAACTTATTAGTGGACTTGTACAAATAAAGCAGATTGAAGCTTCTGTTTACTTTTGTGTGTGGACCTCACCCAGAAGAGAAAAAAAGAGAAAAGAAGAGGAGCAAAGTGAGGCAGTCAAAGCATGCGTTCCCCATGGAAGATTAGTGAGCCACAGGACTCCCGTGGCTTAATAATAAAAGGAGTGTTTTAAGCAAAAAATAATATTTATAATAGTTTATTGATTGAACGAAAAACTCTCATTTTAATGCTCAAAAAAAAGAGTTCATTCAGTCAAGAAATAACAACAGTAAAAATAAATAATAATAAAATTTGTTAACGGCACAATTTTCGGTCGATTTTCCATATTTTTATGATCCAAAGAACAGCGATACTACTGTCTTTCCTGAAAGAGATGACGTGATGCCCAGCGCCTGTGTAATGAATAATACGCTCCGATCTCAACTGACAATTCCCCCTACGATCCCTCTCAAATGGAGCTCGGGTCTTCCACTCGTCCAAAGCAGCACCTGTGGTAATGAAGCCCTTTCACCAGAGAAGCCTTTTCATGGATATCGTTCCGTTGTCCCTCTGATTGTACATCATCCTCTGCATTCCGGGCAATCACATCTTCTCGAGCTCTTTTTAATTTGTTGTTGCAATGTTGCACTCACTTGTCAGATAGGAAAACTGGCACTGCTTATACAGCATCACATGTATCTAAAAGAAAACAGAGAAATAATAAAGAAATGCATTATCAAAAATAATAACAGCATATGTTTGGCTTTTCTTGACTCTTCATTCGTCGTCAGAGTCGTTGTTCTTGTCTGGTTTTCCCGTAAGCTCGTGCCAGCTCTCCGGCTCTGCCTTGATACCCCTGAGATAAATCTGCTTCGAGGCTTCTTTCACCTTGTGGGTGCAGGACTCTGGTTGAACACTCTTGTGAAGGTGAAGCATCAGCTGGCGCTTCTTCGTTACACCACCGGCAGTCATCACAGCAAAACGCAGATTCAGCGAACGCTTCTTCCACTCCACGGTGATGCTTTCACAGTCCACCACATCACCAGACTGCTCCTCGGTCTCGACGTAGATGGAGACGTTCTTCTCGCTGTCGCTCCAGCTGTACCTCTTCACTTGCTGCGGGGGCGACGATACGGGGGTCGGGCTGGAGTTATCCGTCGCGACGAGAACGGGGGTCGGCATCGGTGCGACGTCACCCTCCATCGCCCGGTTCTTCTCATGTCCATGCCAATAATAGTAATTCTTCGACGTCTGCCAGTTCGCCGGCTTCGACTGCGCAACGTTGTCTGCCATGCGTAAAGTAATGAAGAGAGCGAGTGAAAGGTAATAGGTAAGACAGAAAAGACCTACGGGATGAAGCAACCCTACAAAAAAGAAAATTAAAAAAGAAAACAGCAAAGAGCCAGAAACCAAACATACACGACAACGCACATCAAAAAGTAGCTACATCTAGATAGAAAAAATATGACATCACCGGCGACAGCAAGCTTTTCGAGTATCTGCGCCATTCCACTCCACCACAGAAAAGTCTTTATTTTGAGAATCGCAGCACTGCAACCCGCTCCACTCTAAAGGTGTGCGATGGTCCTTCCACCTTTCCCTACCATTCATCGTTCCAACCGTCGTCCTCGTCCATTTTTACTTTTGGCTTCGGCATGACCTTTGAAGCAGGAAGAGGCCGCTTGGCCAATTGGACAGGGGGTCTATCGGCGCGAGGTGCGGTAGACGCGGTGACCACTGCCTTGGGGGAGTCCAGCTCCAAGTCGTCCACTTCCTTCGCTTCTGTGCAGCGCGTAGCGCACTCCTGCGCCACTGCCTGCAGCATCAGGAGATCCCGCATAGCATCCAGAAACCACCCCTGCTCCTCCCGCTGCAGCGCCACCCGCCCCATCGACTCCTGCCTCACCAACTTCTCCAGCTCCGTCGCCCCTACAACGCGGCCCATATCGCCCAGCAACGACCGCACCGCCAATAAACTGCCCACCTTCGCCTGCCGCGCCTTGGGCGCCACAGCCAGCTTTTTCTTCAAATCCGACAGACTTAGCGAGCTTCGAGCGGCACCCTTCCCTGTCATCGCAGCTGCAGAGCTTGTCGTCTCTTCTGACACTGCGCGAGAAACACTCGGAGACTTCTCCGCCTCCACTTCTGCCAAAGCCGCTCCATGACTACCCGCAACCGCAGAAAAACCCGCATCAGCCGTTAAAACAGTGCCAACACGATTCCGATTCACCTCCACAGCAAGATGCTGTCGCTCCGCCTCCTCAGCCATGGCTCTCTGGCGCTCAGCTTCCTCAGCCATGGCTCTCTGATGCTCGGCTTCCTCAGTAAGACGCTGTCGCTCAGCCTCCTCAGCCATGGCTCTCTGGCGCTCAGCTTCCTCAGCCATGGCTCTCTGATGCTCGGCTTCCTCAGCAAGACGCTGTCGCTCCGCCTCCTCAGCTTCCTCAGCTTCCTCAGTAAGACGCTGTCGCTCCGCCTCCTCAGCCATGGCTCTCTGGCGCTCAGCTTCCTCAGCCATGGCTCTCTGATGCTCGGCTTCCTCAGTAAGACGCTGTCGCTCCGCCTCCTCAGCTTCCTCAGCTTCCTCAGCAAGAAGCTGTCGCTCCGCCTCCTCAGCCATGGCTCTCTGGCGCTCGGCTTCCTCAGCAAGACGCTGTCGCTCAGCTTCCTCAGCTTCCTCAGTAAGACGCTGTCGCTCAGCCTCCTCAGCCATGGCTCTCTGATGCTCGGCGTCCTCAGCAAGACGCTGTCGCTCAGCTTCCTCAGCCATGGCTCTCTGATGCTCGGCGTCCTCAGCAAGACGCTGTCGCTCAGCCTCCTCAGCCATGGCTCTCTGATGCTCGGCGTCCTCAGCAAGACGCTGTCGCTCAGCTTCCTCAGCCATGGCTCTCTGATGCTCGGCTTCCTCAGCAAGACGCTGTCGCTCAGCGTCCTCAGTAAGACGCTGTCGCTCAGCCTCCTCAGCCATGGCTCTCTGGCGCTCAGCTTCCTCAGCCATGGCTCTCTGATGCTCGGCGTCCTCAGCAAGACGCTGTCGCTCAGCTTCCTCAGCTTCCTCAGCAAGACGCTGTCGCTCCGCCTCCTCAGCTTCCTCAGCAAGACGTTGTCGCTCAGCCTCCTCAGCTTCCTCAGCAAGACGTTGTCGCTCCGCCTCCTCAGCGATTACTCTGTATTTCTCCGACTGTTGTAAAAGAGGTTCCCGGTCGTCTTTTTCATTTTTTAGTGCTTTGGGGGCCTCTTCGGTGGGTTCGGGTTGCGTACTAAAGCTAAATGTTGGAGAGAAGTGGTCTTCAGGTCTGTGTTTCAGCGTGCTGCGAATTTTCTGGGGTCTCTGCTGGACTCTAGCAGGCGTCGTCGTGGTTCGTTTCGCAGGGATGGGGAGAATGACGGGATCCGCCGTAGCGACATCTTCGCACGAGTGAGGGAGTTGCGCGGATGTGGTGGGGAGCAAAGGGGAAGAGCGTGCCGAAGGCGGGTGAGACCTGGTGGCCGAAGCCCCACTTGAAAGGGTGTGCTTTCCGCTCGTAAGGGTCGAGTGCGTGAGTTTTGCGGTGGGCAGCACCAAATTGTTGAGAACGCCGTAGTTCTCATCCCGAAGCGCTCGACCGACAGCCGCGACGGCGCCCATGGTGGCCGCAGAGTCTTCCAGCCCGTCCTTCAGACGCTGTTGAAGGCTCAGTAAGAGCGCCGGTGGATCGCCCTCTGTGGAGAGGGTGGGATAGCGGGGTGAGGGGGGGGTGGACTCCAGCATCTGCAAACGCCGCTGGATCAAAGCGCTGCAGAGCATCATGGGCTGCTCCACCATCGCCTCCCAGTACTGGTAGCACGCGAGGAAGTGGTGGCTCTGGGCGATTTTCTCCTCAAGCGTCATGCCCAGCAGAAAGGCACCTTCCTCGAGAGCCTGTTGGTTGCGTTGTCTCAAATGCTCCACCGCTTCCATCGCGAGAAGATGCCACGAATGAAACGGCATACGACTCTGTTCTATATCAGAGAGATGAAAGAGAGGGTGCATCCTCTCCAGGCGGGGGTCTGGGGCGATGGCTATGTTGTAGGCTTTCTTCATAACGGTGTTGGCCTTCTCGTTGAGTGTGGAGAACAAATTGGCTACGTTCTGTGCGATCTGCTGCGCCGTGTCGTCTCGACCCCCTCGAGGGCTCGCCGGCTTCGTAAGATTACTGAGGAAGTTCCACATTGGGATTCCTTCAATCCAAAACGTCTTCAATCAATCCACTAAAGTGGGCAATGGTGCTCTTATTTAGTGTCAATGTGCCCGAGAGCACCCTTTAAAGTATTATTAAGGGAAAAAAAATACTCAGGACGTCTAATGATATAGACTTTTTTTTTCTGAAGAATCAGGGAACAGTAATAAAGAATTCTCTCTCCAAATAATTAATAAAGGAAGTTGAAACCGATGTGGCACTTCAGAAATTCCACCGTTGAGCCACTCACGCACAGCGAAAAAATAGGGCCAAGAGCGTTTTCAAAAAATATTATTAAAGAATAACTAAAAACGAAGGGCAGACAAAAAGTGAGAAGTACAGGCACTCTTTAGGACAGCGTAAAAGAGGTCAGAAATGTTCGCGAATCAAGAAAAAAAAAAAAGCAAGTTTACTGTTATGATGTCATACGCGTTTATTGAAGTTCACCAACGCTCTTTGTGACAGCATCAAGTTACACCGGAAATATTTTGTCTTTGAACCAGCCATCTGGTTTCTGCAGCGGATCGATACGAAGAGGGGAGTCCTCGTTCATCATGGTGTACTTGCCCCACGGGTACTCTCCCGAAGGCTGCGCCAGATTTACCGGCATCGCCGGGCTACTGAGGTAGGGAAGAGCGTAATACCGTTCCATCTCACGCGTGCGAAGCACTCCTCGATTCTGATGCTGCACCTCTCGATAGCGTATCTTGTCGTTCTGCTGCACCACATCTCGGCAGAGCAGTACTAAATGTTGAATAAACCCTTTAGGGATCTCACGGCATCCCCCTCGCGTTTCACCGGCAGCGCTCGGGACCTCTTCGCTCTTCGCCACAGCAGCGGAGTGGCAGAGAAACATCTCCGCCTGTCGCCCATCCGCCCACCGCAGCAGCGCACTCGACTGCGCTGCGACCTCCTCAATCGTGCGCAGCCCGGTGAGGGACGACACGCGGGCGACGTACCCGTCCAATGTGTCTCTCTTCCACACCGTCGCGACGTACGGGTGGATGAACGGCACCGCCATGTGCAGCGGGGCGTCGGAAGGGGTGCGGTACTCCCGGCCCACCTCTGCATAGTAGTCCCACAGCGGGAGACCCACGCTGCTGCTCTGGTGCTTCACGGAAAGTGTTCGCCGGCACGTCGGGTCTGCGTGGAAGCGAATGGGGTCGTCGGTCCATTTTGCCCACGGCCAATGCCGGTACGCCCCACGCTGCCGCAGCCGGTTG
Source organism: Vickermania spadyakhi (assembly GCA_030849815.1). Lineage (NCBI taxonomy): Eukaryota > Euglenozoa > Kinetoplastea > Trypanosomatida > Trypanosomatidae > Vickermania > Vickermania spadyakhi. Next base: position 89,869 of record JASAOA010001846.1, read on the forward strand.
TACCACTCATCGCCCGAGCGCGAGTCCCAGTTGTTCTGGTATTCCTCAGGTGCCTTATTCGCCAGCGGCGACTTCACGTACGGCGTGTTGGGAGGGAGGTAGCGAGCCTTGTTACGTCGATGGGCGTACACCATCACTCGGTTGTTGTAGCCCTTTGCACGCTTTAGAGCCACGAAAGTCTGTCGAAACAGCTGCATGACGCGATGCAAAGAAAACTTGCGATGAGCAATAAACACGATAAGGCGTACGTTAACTATTTGTTTGTACTTCAGAAGGGAAAAAAAAAAACATAAACAGATCAGAGAAGCGGTAAGCACCAGGAGGCATAGTTTGGTATTGCTCTTGTGCTCAAATTTCCAGATCGATCCCGAAATCAGGTTTGTAATTTTATATATTTATGTTTCTTGTTCTCGTACTACAACAGGATTCCAGAAAAGACTTGCGTAGTCGGTTCATTCCTTTACTTTACGTTTGTGAGCGTATAATTTCAATGATGCTTTACACAGCGCAGTGCAGGAGGTGCATCCACAGCACCTCCTTCCCAACAAATCAACCAGATCTAAGGCACCTATTAATTATTTTTTTTTAAGAAAACACACATTCAACGCCTCAATAAAAGATGCTTCTGTTGTCGTCATCGCCACTTTCAAATCTTCGTTTGTTTATTTATCCGATACAAGAGAAGTAAATACAGACACCACTTCCTATGTGCAAGCGACTATCATTCCGTACTACTTACCTTATAGGAACCTGTCTTCTTTTTCTTTACCTCTTAATTCGCTGTTGTTATCGGCTGAGGCCGATCTCTTTCCTCGTCATTTATTTTTTTTGGTGTTCCTGTTTATCTCTTAGTAAAATCAATCAATCAATACGGTATATGGTGCATCGCTCATTCGCAGGATACAAAATTCCACATCGAGTCCCGAGAGAGCACGCAAGCTCGCTTAGCAGCTCAGGAGAGCTATTCTCCTCACGATAGAAACTTAAAGTTGTATAATAATGAAAAGGAAAAACGGGAAAAGAAACCATAGGAACAAAAAAAATACCACCATTACTAAGAAGAAGCAAAATATTGGCTCTCGACAAAAAAAAATTTGTTGGTCCCCCATCTGAGAATAAGCTGTCGTTCCCGTATAACATTATTACCGCAGCCAGCCAAGTGAAGGAAGTACCACGCGGGCGGTTATGGAATACCTCTCTAAATCTCACGCGTACCCTCTTGAGCAATCCCTTAAACCGTTGAGGAAGTATAACCCTTCTCCTCACCCTTAACATGGACAAAACGAACACTCATATACTATACTATAGTACACTATAGTATGCATGCAACCAGTGCACGTTCAAAGAAACATGAATCCTTTCATTGGTGTGACTACATGTCGCACGCTCTGAATTAAATTGGAGAAAGAGAGCAAGAATGACACGAGTTTGCTGCTGTTGTTTGGGATAGTTCAGTACTTGGTTCCTTCCTTGATGCGCTATATTATCATAGCTCTTGCCATTGCTACGAAGAAGGAAGCGACTCCTACTGTGGTAGAGGGCGAAAAGTCGTGAGAGGGGAAGAGTATATCGCATTGATGTCTACACTTTCACATTCCCCTGAAGCGAAGAAAGGGAAAAACAATTAAACAAATCAACACTCTCGATCTTCGCAGAGCTTCCTCATCAATGTGACTTCCCTTGTGTCACCGCAAAAACAGGAAAAAACACAAAAGATTAGTCTTCAATTGCTAGAACTTTGTGTCACCCCCACCCCCGCCCAGTTTTAGAAAACTGGAGGGGAACTTCTAGGAATGAGCTCACCACTGCTGTCGTGCGCCACATCGAACACCTTTCGTAAGATAAGCGGCACCACATACGTGCACCCAAAGGCCAGCATCACGTACCCGACAAACTTGGAGTAAATTTCCCACAGCCACCAGTGCTTGTGTCCTAGCAGCGACCACTGCTGCGAACCGTTGACGAATCCCTCGCTGAACTCTTCCTGACCCTGGGCTCGACGATGGGCTTCCGATGGAGGCTGTGAACTGCTCTCGTGGGGCTGCTCCTCACGCTCTGGCCGAGGCGAGATGAGGGCCGTCGGGTTCGTCTCGATCACCACGCTGTCCGTCACACCCGCGTTCAGATTACGCAGCTGCTTTCCCACCATTCTACCGATGCAGCGGCAGAAGTGGATGTACGGCGACCGCCACACAGTGGGCAGCTTGTCGGCGTAGCACCCAGCGAGAAATTTAAAGAAGTATTGCAGCGGCTTCTTGCTGAGAAATGCGCTCGCCTCCTTCATCAGTACCACGGTCGGCGCGCAGAGCACAAACTCCTTCACGAAGCTCCACTGGCAAATGGTGTCCTGCAGTAGCACCGTAGGGGGCCGCACCAGTGAGGTGTCGAACTGACGGAAAAACGCCCAGAAGCCGTAGAAGCTGCCAACCATGACACCGGTGAATTTAATGCTGTCGACGTAGCACGGGCACTTGTCATGCGGGACGGGGTGAATGGAGGCAAGGAAGACCACAGCTACCAGGACCATCACGTGAGCGAAGAAACCACCAGAGGAGGCCACCATCTGGGCTTCTAGTGCGTCGAGAAAGCTAATGTGCGCGAGAATTCCCACCACGGCGACGGCCCACCCGCCGACGAGATCAGCCTTCCAATGCATGCCGAGTATGATACGGGAGAACGCCACGTGGGCAAAATACACCATCGCAAAGATCAAGCACGCGATCTGGTGAGTCGGAAACATGTAGGTGGACATGATGGTGTAGAAGAAGTACGTAAACACCCCGGAGTGCGCGGCGTGAGAGCTCGGGAAGCCGTACTCGGTGTTGTAGGTCATGCTGTTCCCACCGAGTCGAAGGGGCGGACATGGTGGTCTTGGACACCCGCACAGATCTTTCCCACACGACGTCAAATATTGAGTGAGAAAGAGCATTGAAACGATGCGAACGGCTTGCACCGGCCACCCGGCCCACATCAGCGGTGGAATGAAGTACGTAAAGAACTCAATATCAGCAAAGAGGCTCCACACTCGAAAGTACAGACGCCAGAACTGCAAGTCTAGAATAGCGTTCTGCTGGATCTTCGCAATACCCTCCACGTGTTCACTCGTGCAGTACGTCGAGATGTACCACTCCCGAAACCGGATCCGCTTACCCGGTCGTCTCCACTTCAAGAAGGTATCCTTGCCACCGGCTCCAGGAGAATTCGTACCACCGGCTGTAGCCGCACTTTCAGAACTCCCTGGCTGCACAGCGTTGACAGGGAGCGGTGAGGTGGTCGGCGAGACACGGCTCGAGGAGTGGACCTCCTCCGTATGCGAAGGGAATTCAGCCATCAGCTTCCAGGTCAAGTCTCCCAATCGGCACAACAAAATAGGTGGTTCTTTTCTTTTCTTTCGTTTGTCGTTGTTAGGAAACAACAATAAAACGACCAACGAAGGTAGTAGACTTTTGAAAAGGTGTTTCTTGTTAAAGGAGCTAAAAGAAGTTTGACGATACTTAAGAGAGGAAAGCCAATAATACCAATAGAGGAGAATCTCGTCCTACTGTCTTGTGAAGTCCTGCTAATGGAGTAGTGAACACACTAAAAAAACTGAAAAGAAATCACAAGAAGAGATTCTTTTAATAAAAAAATGAGAAAAAACACCGAAATGACAGTCTCAGCAATATTCGCACGTCTCGTTACTCATACTCCAGTGCTGAACTGGGGTTCACTAAAAATGTATAGATCATTAGTTATTTATACTTCTCCCAAGGTCTGTTGAAGGTGAATGTAATCAATTTCAATACAACAACATGCATCGAAAATAATAATAAATAATAGCAGAAATGCTCTCACTTCAATTGGTCCTATACATGTCTGTATCCATGAGGTGCACAACGGAAGAGAGTTCGGATCGAGAAGATCATTTCCTTATTTGCAAGGAAGTCTCGCCAATGGAACTCCTGGCCCCATTCGAAGAATTTCTCTTCTCAGGTGAATGCAAAGCAGCGCGAGAGTGAGTGGAAACAATCTGTCGGTATCCCCAACACAGTGGTTCGTGTTACGGATCACCCAGAGCCTGTGGCGGTGGAGGTCTGGAGTGCAGCTTCCACGTCCTCCGCTCTCGACGCCCGAGACGTGCCGCGGGGCCAACAGAGGCGCTCCCCACCGCTGTCGCGTGGTGCAATGAAAACGTTGAAGTGGGCCCTGCATTGGAGTGGGTCCCACGACTCTGTACGGGCGAGAGCGGCAGAGAGATGTGGCGCGGCGCGGCTGCAGAGCGAAATGGAATAGTGATGCCCTTCGCGGGCGAGGACGGCAAACAAAAGAGATCCGCCTCAGCACCGTGTGGCGGCGGTATGGTCTCATGAGCCGCGGGGTTTACGGCACAGCAGCCCCGTTTCGTCCCACTGGTGCCTCTGTTGTGGTTCACCGCCGACACCGTTCGCACGCTCTCCAGCTCCGCAACGGGGACAAACGAGATCGTCTTGGCCTTCTTACGAGTTGGAGTGGAGAGCGGCGTCGCGGAGGGCGCAGACTGAAACAGTAAGGAGGTGCTGGTGTCGAGCGCTGCACCGCCAGATAGCGGTACTTTCGCCTCCTCCTCTATCGCTGGATACCCTTCGTTCACTTTCTCTTTCACTGTGTCCTGCGAGTCGCTCGAGAGAGCCGACGGGGTCCCCGCAGCGTGCAGCTGAGCTTCGCAGCCCTCCGCCGCGTCCACCTCCCGCTCTTCGTCGCCCACGGGCTCGGATCTCTCGGGCAGGACCGCAGCTTTCTTGCTGTTCTTCGGATACACCTCGGGCTCGCGCTGTCTCTTTAAGATTTCCGCTGCCCGCTGAACGCGCTGCACCGCCTCCGCCGCGGTGACCACACGCCGGTGACGAGGATCACTGGAATGAAGCCCGTCCGAGTCGCTGGGCAGCGAGCCAGTGCCGTCCGCCTCGCACGACCCTTGAGCGGCGCGACGCCACAGTTCCGCCAGAACAGAAGCTCCGGTCGCTGCACGCGACGGAGAAGCAAGAGGAAGTCCCAGCGGAGGAAGGCGTTGGCGCAGCTTTTCGTAGTGTTGATTTTGATCCTCCACCGTCTGACGGCTGAAGTCCCTGTACACTTTCTTCAGGCTCGTGTATTGGGTATACTTCTTCAACCAGTTTTTCCGTTCCACGCTCAGTTCATCCGTGAGGCTCTCCACCGCGGCGTCCTGTTCTTTGCATTTGTGATGCATCTCGTGGAGCTCATCTTGAAGACGCTGCACAGCAGAACGTTCTTCCGCTACCTGAGCAGCGAGACGCTCATCTTCGGCTTGAATATCAAAGATGTTTTGCAGCAGGACTTCCGGGGAGGTGATCTGTTGCATGTCCCGTGATGCGTGAGCGTGACGAAAGGAGAGCCGAGAGAGCCAGCAAACAAGAGATTCAACGCAGGGCTCTATTTTAATTTTTATTTTGCTAAAACTATTTTGACTTCCAAAAAAAAAAGAATATCTCTGAGTGGATTGGAATAAGGGAACAAGCGCACAGCTGAGGAGAGAATTTAAAAAAAATATATAAAAAGAATTCGTCAGTACACAGGAGAATGATAGTAAAGAAGAGAAAAATCAATGGCCATCGATGTTTTACAGAAATCCATTATTGTTCGATGCAAGATGATGCGTTTCGGTCAACGCAGAAAGTACTGCACTGAGCACTCTATAGAGAAAGACACTTTCCCCCCCCTCAACAAATCGTACAGGAATGCAAACACCGGAAAAAAAAAAAGTGATACGAGAACCCAAGGGAAAGTCAACGCACGCATCCAGTGCATTAGTGAACCAGTGCCCCGGTGAACAAGGCCATGACCGCCTCTTTGCACAAGGAGAGCTCTACGCACAAATCTCTCATATCCTGGTTCACATGAGGTGCGTCGAAGAGGTCGGGGTCTCGGTTGTCGTTGAAGGCCTTTGGCTGCCGGCGCTTCTCCATACTGCGTAGAATATTCCACTCCTCTCCAAGGAGATCGTCCTCAATGTTGACGACCTCTTCGACACGCAGGTAACTCGTCAGCTTCCGTTCGGCCAGAGCGGCTGCCGCCACCTCCCCAGGACTCACGGGACGTCCTCCTCCAGCAAAGAGCACCGCGTCGGCACTCTCTGTGGCATCCTCACTGCCGCTCGCCCCCACCGTCTGGGGGTTCTGCGCCGCTCGGCCAAACTTCTTGTGCTTCTTCAGCCGGAGCTTTTCTTCCATGGAGAGGTAGATCGAAGTGAGTCGAGCTTCCTCCCCGAGCCCGACGTCGTCCGCCACCTCCACCACGGGCCCTGCGCCGCGGAGCGTGTGGCCGTCACGGCCGTTGATCGCGTGCAGCGGTGAGGGCACCATCACCTCCAGAGCGGTGAGCGGGAAGACGGACACCTGCGTCTCGGTGTCGCCGCGGGCGTGCATGGCGATGGAGGAGCGCAGTGGGAGTGCCACGTCCAGCGTGGCGGCCGGGTCCTGCAGGCACAGCACCGCCCGCTGCTGCTGCTTCCCGCTGCCGTCGGCCTCACCCGGCAGGCGATAGCAATAGCTGTCCTCGACGCGTGGCCGAAAGAAGCCCACGCAGTAGTGCGCCGTCGCGTCCTGGCGCGCCGGCATGGAGCGCTGCACCCAGAAAGCCGAGTGCACGGGGCTGCCCTCCAGCGAACGAAACGCCAGCAGCTCCGCCAGTGCGACGTGGGCACCGACAAAGAACCACATGGCGTGCAGCGGCAGGGTGGTAAGAAGCACTCGGCGATAGAAGGACAGGACTTCTCGTGGGGGGGCAGGACTGTCCGTGGCCGCGCTGTCCCTCGCGTACGTTGCCTTCGCCTTGCGCAGCTTCGACTTCGCCATCTGCACGCGGTGCGCGGCGAACGCGTCCTGTTCGACGGCTTCAGGTTTTTTCTTTCGGGAAAAGGGCAAGCAGCACAAACAGCCGACGTCGACCGCCATCTCCTCCTCCGCCAGCGGAGACGGGTCACCGCAGGCGGCACGATGAAGTGGCGGGGGGTTCTCCTCAACTCCGTCGTCGAACACCACACCGTCGTCGTAGTACTGCCAACCGCTGCGAGAGAGCGAGTCTTTGAGCGTCTGGGAGACTTCCAGCTCCTCCGCCTTCTTGTCGAAGTACAAGCTGTTCTCTAGCACCGCTAAGGAGCAGACGGAAGAGTAAAACTCTTGTGTGGGGCTCAGGCTATGCTGGCACAGTGTATGCAAATGGTACGATAAGTTGTGAAAGTAAGCCGTCCCGAGGTTAGGCGGCACCGCGGTGGTCCTCTCTCGAATCCCGCTCGACGCGCCTTTGCGTAGGCACTCCGCTAACGTGTGCACGGTGATGCCGCGCTGCTGCTGAATCGTTCGAGATACGCCAATCACCACACTCAGGGCATCCCCGACGGAGAAGCAGCAGAGGTCCAGCGTGTCGACCCCTGCCAGCGGCGTTGCCACGAGAAGAGGGAGCTGTACCACACCCATGGACCAGTTCAAGTGCTTCTTCTCGGCCGAGCACGTGGAGCTGCTGAACGTGTACGGCCGAGACATTGGAGAGCACGCCAGAGCATTCATTGCCACCGCCGTCAGTAAAAAGCGCTCCCGATGGCTCAGCACGTGGTAGAAGGTGCCAGAGCCCACCAGCAGTCCGGAGGTTGAGAAAGCAGCGAACAGTGGAGTGTGAACCGTTGAGCGATGAGTCTTACCCCACATGTCTTTCCCGAACAGATCGGCGTGAAAGGGAAAACACCCGCAGAGAGTCCGCTGCACCGCCAGAAGAAGCAGCTGACCCACCTCCTCACTGCGCTCCATGGTTTCCCTCCACAGCGCCGTCTTCCCGTTCTTCTCCTGGAGTCGATCACTGCGCCGCAGCGTTGACCGAACACTCAACGCTGGCTGTCCAACAAGTGCCGCGACATCAGTTGCGGTGCGAGCACGCGGTAGATAGATGGCGACGTCCTGCTCACGGTTCACACGAGACCAGAGAGTGCTGAGCGGGATCGTGTCCAGCTTCATGAAGTAGAGCAGCGCCTGACGACGAGCGTAGTGAATACCGCGAGTGAGCACCTTGGCGAAGAAGTTCGCGGTGGACAACGTCCCTGAGGAGCAACACTGTCCAGGAATGTGCAGCGCCCTCGACGTATTACCGCAGGAACGGGCTTGGTCAGTGGCTTCAGCAGTGTCTGCAGGACCCGATGACGCGTCTCGCTCGCCCAGCTGCTCTCCCTTCTTCGCTTGGTGCACCTCCTGGCGAATATGGTTCAGGAAATGCCGGTTGCCTTTGCTGAGCTCTGCCTTGGTCTGACCGTAGGCGGCGGAGGAGATCAGTGCTTCACTGGAGTCCCCCACGTGGGAAAGGCCGTCCTGCTCCAGCAGCCGCGGCGCAATGTCCACACGGCCAGGGGGTCGCGTGCAGAGGGCGTCGAGCACCACCTGCAGCCCATTCTCACTCGTCGACCGGAGCAGCGCCACGGTGCACTCCAGCAGCACTTCCAGCGCGCTCTCCGACATCTGGTTTCCCCCCGCAGCGATGCAGACGTCGCCCACACGACCGCCGAGGGAAATGTTGTCCAGCAGCACGAGCACCTCCTCCGAACGGGTGTCCTCCTCCTCCCAGCCAGCGGCCGGAGTCAAGTGGGTGAAGCTGTGCAGCCGGCGCAGCTGGACAGGGGGCTGAAAGAGCTTGTCGAAGCCCTCCAGTGTGGGAGGAGGGGCGAAGCTCGGGGCGGACATGCGAAGGCCATTGGTCGACTCCAGCCGAACCCAAGACATCACTCTCAGAGTGTTTGTAAGACGCGTCGTTCAGAAAATAAGCACGAAAAGCGGAGGGGAAAAAAAAAAGTAGCGAATGCAGTTCGGCGTGGGAGTGGGAGACGATAGGGAATGGCAAGGCGGATGAGGGAAACTGGGTTCAACAAAAGGAGTAGTTTTTCTATATTTACGAAGAGGAGCTTTCTGTTCCAAGTTACAGCTAAAGCAAATCACAAAAAAAAAAAAAGAGGAAAGGTAATAAAAAAAGAACGTGAAGTAGTCGGATTTCAAAGGAAATCCTGTTTTCAGCAAAGTAGTGCCCCTCTACTGGGCCGGTTTCCTTCCGAGTAAAGAAGTGTTCGCACGGACAGAGGCAATTAAAAATCCTAACAAAACGTTATTCCTGCTAGTGAAAACGAACAACTCGAAAGATAAATTAAAAAGGACAGAAAATAAAATACAAAATACAAAAAAATATATGGGAAGTAAGCTGCACTACCCAGATATAGATGGTATCACGAGCAACGAAATGTTACTGCTATTGCAACTGTTCATAGATAACACATCACTCCTTGGAAGTGCTGCTACCTTCGTTAGCTCATGAAAACAACTTCTTTTCCCCACATGGTATCACTGGCGGCACTAATACAAGTCTCATGAGCTCGTCGCCACAGAGAGATGGGATCTTTCCGCTTCAGTACATCCTTCACGTTCTTCCTTCATTAACATTGCTGACACTACCTTAAAATTTTCAGTTAAAATACAATGATTGTAAGTAACCTGATGTATCGGAAAATGTTAAGATTGAAACAAAGTTTTGAAAAGCGATCGCCCTCGCTGCTTCCCTCCAGTCGTCTGACGACATCTTTCCTCCTCTCCTTTTTTTTTATTTCTCTTTTGATAGAGGCTGCATCGCTTTCTCGTTCTCCAAGTCCCTTTGAGGTCCTTCATTGGCTGAATAATATTTTTAGTGAAACGCCTCGTCCCTATAGGGAAGAGCTTGAAGTACGTTGGTGCCTCCACTACTTTAGTGTTCACACACGAAGACACGAGGCGCGTGGAGTGTTTAGTACACGTATGGTATCAAGCGGTACTTCACCACCGAGCAGAACTTCTTCCAGTCGTCCTCACCGTACTTCTCCCGCATCATCTCCTCGTCGCGCAGCTGGCGGTGCATCAGCAGCGTCCCAAAGTAAATAGGATGGAAGTAGGGCAACACGGCAGACGCCCCGGTGAAGCTCGCCCAGCCCAGGGCCATCAGCCAGTCGCCGACGTAGTTCGGGTGGCGGCAGGTGCCCCACATCCCGGAAATAATAAGGGACTTCCCTTTGCTGGTCTTCATCACCTTCAAGTGCCTCACTCGCGAGTCCGACGGGTTCGACCGAAAGCGATCCTTCTCCGAGTTCGCGACTCGGAAGATGAGGTATCCCGCGACCACCACCGCGCAGCAGAGCGCCATCACCGGGAAGGGGAGGTGCACAGGGTGATAGCACAGGTACTTGGTCTGCAGCGTGTAGGTGAAGGGCACCCAGGCAAGGTCACCGAAGCACAGCATAAAGCCGAAGCCGTCGCTAGTGATGTCCATCATGGTGAGGTTCCCCACCTCTAGCAGCAAACCGTCCACGACGTACAACGAGTGAAAGCAGGAAATGAGGCAGATACTGGGCGTCAGCGTGCCGAGGTGGTACGAGTGAACGACGAAGGCCCAGTTCAGAATGCTCCAGCCGATCAGCCCCGGTCGGAGTTCGCACATGAACTTCCAGTCGAGGAAGCCCGTGCGGGGGTTCAACTCGCGGCCGATCCAGAAGTCGTAGAATACATTGCCACTGTTGCCCCCCAGAGCAGTCAGGACTTCTTCACTGCGGTGCGAGGCAGCATAGAGGACAACAGACATGACGGTCGCAATGACAATAGCGGCGAGCATCAGGCCGCTGAACAGTTCACAGAGACGAGAGAGATCAAAGAAACCAAGAAGGTGGCCGCCAAAGATGAGGAGGTGAGAGATCACGAAAGCGTGAATGGCGTTGAGGCGGTACTCGAGAACCGTGTCATCGCGAAGCCGAGTCCCTCGGACCACACGCCCAATGGGGAGGAGGTAGAAGATAGAGTGTGCCACCATCCAGATGAGCTCCACGGCGATGGCCTCTGGGAGCGTGACGAGGGCGTCCATCAAGAGGCTCTGGAGCTGCGGAAACACCTGACGGGCAGATGTGGGCACCGAACACGTGTTCTCGTTGCACATCACGTTGAGGCCAATGACAAGGAGAGGGAGAAAAACGATCATGCCAGCCGCCCCTATCGGTCCACCCCACTCGAACTTGCTCGTGGGTGGCTGGTTGGGTGGGTTCTTGGACTTTCTCGGCCTCTTCGATATGGCGGTAGGGGGACTGCTGTTCATGGGAATTGTAGCACGGGGGAAAGTAAACCAACAGCCAATCTGCGAATAACTAAGAATGTATTGAGTCAAAGATAGAAGATTTTATTTCAGAAAACTAAAGAAGCAGTAAAGAAAGAAAAGATAGAGATAGAGAAGAAAATTGTACTATGTTTTGATATTTTGGCATTTTAAAGCTCACTCCATGAACAGCTTCTCCTCTATTGCGATGCGACAGCCGCCTATGAATTGTTTCTTCTTTTCACAAGAATAAAGATAGTCCTCCCAATCCATATCTTTGTTGCCTCCAGCATCTCTTCTTGAGCGTTCACGGTGTTATCGCTCTCTACCTTCGGCCTCAGACTCCGGGTCTCCGATAGGGACACGAGTCCCGAGCACCACCACACCGAGGCCCAGCACGACCAAGAAGGCGCCGATACACCACATAAAGTTGATCGTCTCGCCAAAGAAAAGGATTCCCATGAAAGCACTCACGGCAAAGTTGGTCCCTGTGTTGATGATCTGGCACACCGGCGTCGGGCCGAGCGAAAGAGACTTGATGTAGTACCGCCACATCTGCCCTGTGAAGAAGGCGTTTGAGGCAAAGAATATCACCCGCATCACCGTCTCCAGGGCCCAGCTATCATTGGCCGCGAACCCGACAAACTTGGCGATCTCTGACACGGATGTGGCCGCGACCGCGACCTTGCCGACGACCCCAGACAGTGCGCCGCACGCACCAGCGAGGGAAGCGTACACGAAGAATAAGTAGCTGATGTGGCTTTTCTTGCTGCTGTCCGTACGCTGAAAGTCCCGCTTCTCCTCAATAGAAGAGGCAGGCTGCTCAGACGTCTTGTGACGCTTCGTCAAGTTAGAGGTCATGTGAAGTAACACAGAAATATTCTGTTCACGCTGTTTCCGGAACTAAAACTCTTGTCGACGATAAGCTATACTTTATAGATGTCTTGGTGGGCGTAAAAAGAGAGAAAGAGTAAAGAAAAAGCGTTCAATGGTCATCCAAACCATCTTCTTGAGAAAGGGAAAAGATCTACTGCAAGTCAATGACAACCATTGGTCGGCAGGACCATGAACAAGGTTCCGTTTTGTTTCGGTGCGTATCGCATTTGAGTCCTTATGAATCGTGTTAATGCTTGTTGTGTCACGGACTACGACTTCCCCACGAGGACGTCTAAATCCTTTTCCAATTTCTGAAGCTCTTTTGCACAGGAGTCCAGAGCTCTAAATTGATGGTCTAAAAGCCCGACGACTCGGTCCACAGGATTAACCGCGTGGTGAATCAGTCGTGTCTTGTTGTGCTGTCGCACGGCACTCAGCATTCGCTGCTCCACGTTACGGACCTGATCGAAGAGAGAGACAACATCTTCTAACGCGGCCGCCCTAGACCGATCGTCTGGAGAGAACGTCTCTTCCGCCACTTCATACAGCGGCTGCACGGACTCCTCCATGGTTTGCAGTAGTTTGGAGAGTCCAGTTTGCTTCTCCTGGCATTGTTTGAGCACCTCCGCCGTCTCCTTAGCAGACTTCCAGGCTTGATTCACGGTCATTTGCACATCTGCGACCTGATCACTAAGAGCAATCATCCGCTGGTCCCGCACCGCTGCGAACTCCGCGATGCACCTGTACTCCTTATGCGCCTCAAAAAACAGTGCATCCAACTTCGACAGAACGGAAGACAGTGGCTGGCCGGTCCAATCCTCTGAAGGGCCGAGCTGCTGAGTCGTCAAAAGCGCACTGCTGGAGCCACCAAACCCACCAGCAGCGGGAGCCTTCGCATCAGTGCTTGCTGGGGCAGCTGGAGCCTTGGCACCAAATCCACCAAACCCCCCAGCAGCGGGAGCCTTCGCATCAGTGCTTGCTGGAGCAGCTGGAGCCGCTCCGAAACCACCAAACCCCCCAGCAGCGGGAGCCTTCGCATCTGTTGCAGCTGGAGCCTTGGCACCAAATCCACCAAACCCCCCAGCAGCGGGAGCCTTCGCATCTGTTGCAGCTGGAGCCTTGGCACCAAATCCACCAAACCCACCGGCAGCGGGAGCCTTCGCATCTGTTGCAGCTGGAGCCTTGGCACCAAATCCACCAAACCCACCGGCAGCGGGAGCCTTCGCATCAGTGCTTGCTGGGGCACCTGGAGCCGCTCCGAAACCACCAAACCCACCAGCAGCGGGAGCCTTCGCATCTGTTGTAGCTGGAGCCTTGGCACCAAATCCACCAAACCCACCAGCAGCGGGAGCCTTCGCATCAGTGCTTGCTGGGGCAGCTGGAGCCGCTCCGAATCCAGCTCCGAAGCCTCCTGAAGCAGCGGATGTGGGTGCCTTGGCCTCTGCGGGCGGTGCAGCCCCAACAACAGGGAATCCCGCCGTTGCTGGAGCGGCAAAGGCTGGTGCAGCTGGAAAGCCGGGAGCGGTTGGAGCACCTCCACCAAAAGCGAAGCTCATCAAGAACCCTTGAAACTATATGATTATGAACAGTGAAACGGTTAGAAAAACAGGGAGAAAAAACGCAACAGATTTCCAAGCAAAATTTCAGCATAAGTCCGCAACCGACTCGGTTTCAAGATGAATGAACGCTGTATCGATTTGATTGGTGTATCACTGAGGCAAGGCTACAGAGTATCTTTGCTTGCTCCCTCCTCATCCATTTGATCTACTACTTGTGTACCCCACGACGGATCAGGTACTCAAACAGGCGCTGCGCTGCCGTACTGGCGCCGTGCGAGAAGCACTTCTTCACCACGGACTGAAAAGCCACGTCGGAGAATGGAACCTGGTGAGTGCTCGTCGCGTCGGTAAAGAGCTTCACCGACACTTCCCAAGGGGCACCTGGTGCGGGTGCCTGCTCCAGCGCATACTGCACCGCATCGTGCAGTGCAGCCGGTGGGACGTAGTGGGTCTGGCGAGCCGGCTCGTCGAGGAGTTGTCGAAAGGAACTCAGGGCCCGTGACCAGTGGCCCTCCCGGGCTTGGAGCAGCGCCAGATGCGCTACGGACTCGTTTTCTACCCCGCAGCACAGCCGGCGGAGCTCGTTGCAGTAGTGCTCGCCATCGGACAATCGAGTGGAATGCTGGACCAGCGTATTATACGCCCGAGAGAGTGTATTGTGGTTGAAGTACTTGGACAAAGAAGCTGATGAAAAGACAGGATTAGAGCGGGAAGGTGGGCAGCGCTCGCACAGCAGTGCCGCTAAAGGCTCCTGAAGGGAAGCGCGCAGTCTCCGTTGCGGCGCTGACAATCGGCTGCTCTTGTCTCGCTTGTACTCCTGCGATGCTTCGGTGTACTGATTACTGCGCTCCATAAGACGAAGTGCCTCTTGCCATTGGCTCCCTTGCACACACAATTGTAACAGCAACTCAGTGGTAAGCAGATCTCCTCCCACCGGTGCTTTGTGGTGCTCCATGAGCTCTGCGGCAAAGGAGAGCCCCAGCGCCCAATCGGAAGAATGATGCTGAAACAGCTGGGCCGTGTGGAACAAGGTGACGTTATTCGGTTGCAGTCCTACCAGGGGCCGATAAGGAAGAAGGTGTGCAGCATCCCACGGACGGGTCTCGTCCATCTCACTCTCTCTTTCCACACTTTCTTCGGTGTTGTCCAGCACCGCATGGAGCAGGTCTATCCCCTCTTTCCGGCTTGCCGAAGATGGAGAGAGTGCGAAGAGCCCCAAAGCGCTGTTCACTGCTGACGAAGAGCTCCAACGGCTCAGATGGTGCGATGCGAGCCGCAGCACTCCGCTAGCGGACTGCACCAAGACGGAAAGACAGGAGTCCCACTCCGCAGGAGAGCTCCGGTCCACTGGCGAGGATGTCGGGTTAAGCTGCTTCATGGTGGAGCCCGTGGCAGCCCAGTGCCTCTGTCGCCCCGCCTCAAACAGTGCTTGCACGGTACCAGAGACATCAATGTCCGTCCAGTAAGAGGGCGGCATCGCCCGCAAACTCTCCAGCGCCACCGCCCACTGGCCCACATGACGCGCGAGATCAATGCGTGTGGCCGCTGTCAAGGGCGTCAGTGCGGTGGACTGCAGCCAACGCAAGCCTTCTTCCCACCCGCACTGCCCCTCCCGAACTCGTCGCCGCACTGCATGGGAGACCTCCACAGGATGGAGGAGGGCGGGCAGCGCTTCCACAGCAATTAAAGGACGGGGAGCGGTACGCTGCTCCTGTCGAGTGCCGCAATCCTCAGTGTCTCTCGCTGTGGTAGTGGTAATACGTCTTGCAGAGGGAGGAGCTGTACTGCCCTCCGCTGCTGGCGGTGCTCGCTGCTGGTGATGCGAAGCGATGCGTGTCATTTCCAAGGAGGAGAGGAAGAGCTGTGTGGCGAGCTCATTCGCCTTAGGCTCCTCCACAGACAGCAGCAGTGCTGCCTGTGTTACATACGACCGCAGTGCAGAAGTCGGGATGCTTTCCGGAGATGATGCTCGAGGTTCCTCCGTATCACCTTTGTGCAGCCGTGGGCTGGACTTCTCCGTCGCCTCACCGAAACCGCTGGAGATCCTACGCGAGGCTGCTGTCGTCGCCGGAATGTGCTGGAGCGGTGCAGCTGAGTTTGTTTCAGCGGAAGGCGTGAAGCTGGTCGATAGCGTTTGCACCAGAGGAGTCAAGGCCTCGCCCGTGACCACGCCTCGCAGGAAGCGCTGTATCCCGGACAGCGCAGGCAACACGTCCCTCTCCGCGATCAAAGCGGATAACGAGGCGGAGGAAGGGAAAGCCACACTCGCTGCATCGGCGCTCCAATCAGCAGCAATGTCGTTAGAGGGGGGTGAGGAGCAGGTGTAGGACAGTGAAGAGTGGGTAGTGGCTCGAGAATGGTTCGAGGTCATCAACGTAATCCCACCCTATTACACCCTCTGAGTGCTTTGGACAGTGAATAGAACGAGCACAACCGCTCTGTAAGACGATCCTGAAATTATGACACGGCAAATAAACCGAATTGGGGCATCCGCTACTGTGAAGAAGAAACTAAAGAAGGAGGACTAAACCTACCAACCAGCACAAAAAGGTACAGACACAAATATTTAAAAAAAAATAATTGACAGGATGTGCGTATACCCGAAAGTGTACTGGAGCTTCTTTTTTTATTTTTGCTAAAAGTTTTTCAGTCCTTCGAATCGATATCACGAACAGCTACACAAGAAAAAAAAAAGAATAGGAAAGCAAGCACATCCTTCACACACTAACAGTTTATCCCATCTGATTCTCAATGATGTTCAGATCATCAGCACGCTTCTCAGTACATCTTCCATGTACTTTTTTTTATGTTGCTGAATTACTTTGTCCCACTTGTTTCGCAAAGGTCCATATATTAAGAGCCTAGAGACGGAGGTCTCCCCTCCAACATTGAGAAAGAGAGCTCCAACAAAAGAAGTGCCTCACCTGTTGTGCTGCCCAGCACGTACTATGAAATAGTCACTTCTCTCTGTCTCTCTTTTTTCTTTTCTCCTCAGTTCTGATCATACAGATCGGTCGTGTTGGCACCGGTGTTCTCCATCGCGTTCCCCCAGACATCTTCCTCCGGAGGTGGCGCAGGGTGCGTCATTTGAAACAGCAACGAGGCCGCCACCGCCCCGACTGCGGGGGCCGCCCAGTACAGCCAGAGCTGCATGATGGGCGCGACATAGCCCGCTGCGAACAGCTTTGCCACCTGCAGTCCCGTCGCGATAACCGGGTTGAAGGAGCCACCGGAAATGTTGCCGACGGCATACTGGGAGGCTAGCACCGCAAAGCCGATGGTCAAGGCGTACAGCTCATTGTTCTTTTGTGTCGAGTACGCCACATGCAGCGCGAGGGTGGCCAGAATCGCGGTAAAGACCGCCTCTGCCAGAAAGGCCGTGAAGACGTACGTCGCCTCGTTCCGGTAAATCTGTGGTGCTGGCAAGTGTCGGGTGGTGCCGTTGAGCAGGATGCCCATGCCACCTCCTACAATACCGCCCACCACCTGTGCGGTCCAATACGAGACGGCTTCTTCCACCCGAATACCCTTCGACAGCGTCGCGGCGAGGGTGATGGCAGGGTTGAAGTGGCCGTCGGAAATGTATCCAAAACAAAAGATCATCACAGAGAGCATGAAGCCCACGGCTACCGGAGCGAGGTTGCGAGTGCGCTCGCGGCCATTGATGGAAATACTGCCACTGTTCATTTCTGCCAGCGAAACTGTTGTCACAAAAAGAAAGGTCCCAAGGCCCTCTGCGAGGTAACGGGTTTGACTGGCTGTCAGCTTGAACATGGGCACATAGCGCAACAACACCGGCCGGGGCTCTCTTATTGAAGCAATAACATCGTTCACTGGCTCAAAATAGGCAGGCATCTAAACGCGCGTTTGATGAAGATAGGATGACAACAAGAGTTATGTCTGTAGAGAGGAAGTAGAATGACTAATTGTAGGTTTGGTGTGCCAGGAGATGGCCCTCCTTATATACACTTTCTTGATGAGCACACTCGTTTTGCTGAATAATATGCGCCTTCGCTAAGGCCAACAGTGGAAATACTTTGCAAGTTTGAAGCGTCACAAAAAAAAAAATAAACAGATAGATATAAGAGTAGTATTCACACTAGGAATGGTGGTGTACGACGCGGAACACAGCGAATTCATTCAACTCCTTATCTGTTGGGCGGGTACCGAATGCGCTCAGCAGCCGTTGTAACGCAGAACAAGCAGTTCGGTCTCGTTTTTCTGTTTGTCTTTTCCTTTTCTTATATTTTTTGAATGTGGATATTATGAAGTCGCAAAAAATCAGAAGAACACTCACTCTCTTCTCTCCACAGCACTCCCTCTCACTGTCAGCTTCGCTTCTCGTACTATACTTTGCTGAACCGTTCCCGTGGCTCCTCCTCATTAATTTCCTTTTCTTCAAAATGAACGTAGTGGCTTCTCGAGTCGGCGGCCTGTTGTTCTCGCAGGGCCGTCAGCGCACTCATGGGGCTCGGCGGTGCACCACTGTCCCCGACACTCCAGTCGCGGTCTCTCTCCAAGGTACTGACCATGCTCGCCGAGGTGGGGACTGGGCTGCCCATCCCCCGGCGCTTTGAGCGACGGCGTTCACTGTACCCCTGCACCTGCTGAGCGGTGTTGCGGCTGGGGTGGAGTGCCTTCTCCGGCGCTTGTGGCGGGATCACCTTCTCATCTCGTAGCAGGATAGGGCTGTCCGTCGGCTGGTCCATCTGAGAAAACAGGAAAGCAGCGAAGCCCGCGCCGAGGAGTGGGGCAACCCAGTACACCCAGAACACTTTAAGGGCATCACAGTTGCCGGCTAAGCACACCGCGGCTTGGAGCCCAGTGGCAGCGGCAGGGTTGAACGAGCCGCCGGAGATGCGACCCGCACAAGCCGAACCCGCGGCCACAGTCATGCCCACCGCTATCGCATAGTAAAAGTTGCACGCCTGAAGGGAATAACGCGTGTTGAGTGCCACGAGAGCGATGGCAAGGGTAAAGATGAGCTCTGAGAACACCCCAGAGGAGATGTACTCCGAGCTGACGTTCGGGACAAAGATTTCGTTGTCGTTGAGGATCAGCATCGCGAATAGCCCAGCCCCGAGCCCCGCTGCCAGCTGAACGATCAAATACCCCAAGAACAGGCCAAACTCTATTTTGCGGACTAAAAGCACCGCGAGGGAGATGGCAGGGTTAAAGTGGCCACCAGAGATGTAGCCGAGAGCAAAGATCAAGGCAGTGAGGATCAGACCGGTGGGAAGCATATCCATGCGAGTGGTGCTCTCTAGTACAAACGCATTCTCCTGCACACTAGACTTGGCCAGCGAGACGATGAGCGTGTACGCAAAGGTGCCAATGCCCTCCGCCAGATAGGAGCCGAGTAGGGGATGCAGGCGAACCCACTCTGGAACGATGAACAATTCCTCAGACCGGCGCAGCTGCTCCAGAGCCGCTCGCTGCTGCGCTTGAAGATGGGCGAGCTCGGCCGCATCGACCACTTCGAGGGTCTCTCGGTTGTGGTGCTTCACCGTAACTCGGATAAAGCCTGGGGGCAAGGGAGGGAGCTCGACGGGCTCATCGAGTTCCTGGCCGGGAAGAGTGGAAATGCCGGATAACACACGACGCAGCCGATCCGCAGGGGACGAATCGGTGCTACTGCGACCCTCGCGTAGTTCCGACATGCAGGCGAGCGAGGAGAAATAAACTAGAGAAAGAGGGTCGTGAGAACGAGAATAAAGGAGACCCAATAAGTAGGGGTTTCACAGAAAATACTGCTCGCTGGACTGGGTTTTTTAAAATTTATTTATGTTTGTGTACTCACTGCAACGGCACAACCACGGTATCACCTAACAGATGATTGTTGTGAAGAAGAGGCCCTCTCACTTGAATTTAGAAACTTCTTCGATGTTTACTAAATTTTAACAACAAGCAAAAAACAAACACAAAAAAATAATAAATAAATGTATTTTCATTACCAAGAAACGTTGCTGTCTCATCTTTCATAAGAATTCAAAGACGTATTTTTTTTTATTAAAAAAAAAGTGTATTTTCTCTTTCTTGATTGTGCATGCATAGACAGTAGTTTTGAATACGAGATCTCTTTTATCTCTCGCTTAAGAGCAGCACTGTAGCGTGGTGCCACGTTACAGACAGACCATATTCTGGGGATCAATCTTTATGCCTTGAGCCGCAAGCCATTGGCGAAATTCTTCGCGTCGATGGCGGAACCACTGATTGGCCTCCGCCTTCTGGTCGGGGTCTCTGAACTTGTGCAGCATCACCGTGTAGGACGCGAGCGACTTCAGCACGAGCTTCTCCAGCGCAGCGAGGGCCATCGAAGGCCCACCCGCTTGGCGCAGCGCCTCTATCGCAGCCGCAGCACTGCCTGGGAGGTCATCCTCGGGTAGCGGAGCAGCCGGAGAGACAGCGACGCACGTGCGGGGCGGTGGTGCCGCTTGCGAGAGCACTACGGGAGGCGGTGAGGAAGTCTTCGGTGGCCCCGCCTTAGGAAGGCCCTTCAGCCCCTGTTTCTCCTCCAGAAATTTTAGTTTCGCCTGTGCCGCTCGACCAGATTCGGTTTGGCGCGTCGGCTTTGCACCCGTGGAGAGCCCGTCCGTAGCTCCTGTAAACGTGACCGGCTTCTCGTGCGCCACCACGGGCCGCTCCGCGTCCGCTGCTTCCATCGCGTCGAGTTTCCTCCAGTCGGCCTTGTTGAACCCCGACGCCTGCGCCGCTCGGTAGACATGCCAGCCCGTTGAAATAGACTGCCCATCCTTCCGTACGTTGCGTTCGGCCTCAAGAGAGGGTCCGAAGCGACTGCTGGACCTCGAGCTATCGACCTTGAGCTCCAGCATCGGTCTCGTAAGTGCAGTGGCCTCGATCACGGTGCCAGCGGAGGAGGACCGAATGGCGTTCGCGGTGGCCGGCACCACCTCCTCCGTGGAGGGGGGCGCTGGCGCAGCGCGTGGGAGACGAAGCAGCACACAGGCCAGACCCTTGTACTCCGGCACTGGCACCGAGACATACTGCACTCCGTCCGAAGCGGATGGAGCGCTGAGGTGGGTGGAGTAGTGCACTCGGGTCGCCGGAGCAGTGCGACGTCCTCGCTTCCGGGAAGCACGCTTCACTGCTGTGCTGGGCAGGGGATCGTCCTCTGCATCGGGCTCCTCGCCATCGCTCTCAGCCGGCCCTTCGCCACCTCTTAACGTTGTCGGTCCTTCCGGGATGACTGCCACTTCCTCGGGTGGTACGTCGCCTTGGGCAGTGGAGACGTAGGAGAACAGCTGTAGTCCATCCCACACGCCATAAGGAGTAGGAGCAGCGCTCCCGCTGGATGCAGTAGTCTGGAAGGAAGTGCTGGGCTGAATGGCATACCGCGTCAACCGGACTGGTGCGCTTTGCTGATGGTGCCGCTCCGCTGCCTGCGCCGCTTCTGTCTGACGTTGGTGTTCGGGCTCCGCGATAACGGGAAAGGCAATTGCTTCACTGCTCTTCATGAGATCAAAAGAGAAGCAGTCGTCCCAATCCCTTCTTCTTCTTCTCGTGTCGCGTGTCTGGCAATATGTCCTAAAAGATTAAGAGAGGGAGAGAGAGGGAATCGGTGGTGCACCGCACACATAAAAGATAAGAGTTCCAACGGTTGTCAACGCGTCGGATAATATTAAAACTCATCTGGTTTGTTGACGTCATCACAGCAAAGCAAAAAAAAAAAATAACTTAGATGCAGAAATAAAAGACCAAAGATGAGAAACACAGCGAGCGAAACCAGCCCATAGTCATCCTGCAACACCCACGCCAGTAGGGTATTCAGTTCGTTGTAACTAAACGCTAGATATTTCCAGATAGCTTGGCTCCTGTGACGAGACAAAACAAAAAGGATTCCACCATTAATTAATGCTGCGCTCCGAGCTGTCGTATTACCTCCTTAGAGGTGAGCCTGAACCTCTCTTTCCATCTCCTCTAATACCGCCTTCAGTTTTTCCGACCGTATCCCAACCTTCACCTGGCACAGCAGAAAGCGGCACCCCGCCGCCTGGCTGGCCATTTCATCGTCCTCCGAGTCCCCTACATGAATAAAGTGTTGCGGCTCCACACCACACTCTCGTATGCAGTGCAAAATACCCTTAGGAGAAGGCTTCGCATAACCGATTTCAGCAGCAGTCACAACTGTACCGAGAAGCGGCCGACCGACTTTCGCGTCGGTGGACGAGTCCACATCGAATGCCCCCAAGCTCTTTAAGGCGGCTCGCATGCGAAAGTCAGAGTTCGTGACAATAAACGGTGGTGCCGCCAGCACCAGAATAGCAGAGGTATCCTTCACGGCGCCGCCTCGTTTGCGCTCCTGCTCCATGTTCCAGCGCCGGAGTTCAGTCAACGTTCGGAGGCCCTCTGGCAGCCAGGCATAACAGTCCTCGGTCGCAAAGTGATCCAAGACTTCAAGGAGAAAGGAGTGCCACTCCGCGCTGTGCATTAGATTCAGAATCTCCGTCTTCTTCTCTGCGGAAGCAGTGCGTGCCAACAGTGAGGGGGTGTGAAAGACGTTGTCCACACACTTGCACCAGAACTCCACATTGGAGGCTTCCGTACAGCCTCCGATGGGCATTTCCTTCCGATGTTTCGCCTCCGGATGTGCGGCAATCCAGACTTCTCGTTCCTGGTTGACCATGTGATGCAGTTGTTCGAGCACCACTGCCTGGAGGTGATCCTCCGTGCAGGAAGGCACGGCTTCCTCCAGTGCGATGTCATGCTTCGCAAGAAATCGGCACAGCTGCTCCTTGTAGCGCTGTCCGATGGAGCCGATCACATCCACCAGCGTGTCTTGTGCGTCAAAGCTGATGCCTATCGGGATTCGTCGCAGAGACGATGGCATAACCAAAATCAATTAGTGGATGAAGGCACGTGGCAACCACGTGGAAAAGAGGTTTCTCAGCACAGCGAAACCAAAGTTAAAAACAAAAAAGTGAAGTGCCGTCCGAAAGAGCGCCTTGGTGGTGGTGGTAGTAGTAGAATGTGTCTTTTATCAGACGTTGTAAGACGTTTTCAGATGTTTCTCCACACAAAAACATACAACTTTTTTTTACTTTTAAAAGGGCAAATAAAAGAGGCATTTAACGGTATTCCTGCACAGTCTACATAAGAAGGATCGCCGCGTCCCCTTCCCTTCATTTGTGCCGTAATGAGCAACAAAAACACGCACTTTAATTATTTTTTTGTTGTTGTTGTATGTTAACTCTAAGAACAGAAAATGGTAGAAAAACACGAACAAGAAAAACAAATAATACTTTAAATAGAAAACGAAAATAAGACCACGATATCTATAGAGCGCACCCAGTCTTCTCTTGCCAAATAGGCGCTTGTTAAAGTGAAATTATCGAAGATGAGGTCTCTTGTTTTTGTGTTCTTTTTTTAAAAAAAATGTATTATGTGTTTATCCATTGAGAATCTAAAGAGAAATCGGCAGAGCGAAAGGAAATAAAGAAGGGTGTGGGGCTCCATCTAAGAAGACCCTCATACCTCTCTTCCGTTTCTTCCGTCTCCTCATCTCTCCTAAAAAACAAGTGAACCCAAAACAGAGCATCAGTGCAGGGCAGCGCACCTGAAAAACGGTCGCTACCCACCTGTCGGTGGAGCTCCTCGCTCGTCTGGCACTTTATTCCGCCCTAAAATGGGGCTCTGTTCAACGGGATTCTTGGATGTCCTTCGCCACTTCGTCTATCACAGTCTTGAGCTTCTCCCACTGGACCCCCGTGTTCATGTGGCACTGGAGGAAGCGGCAGCCGGCGCTTCGGCAAGCCGCTTCATCGTCTTCAGAGTCCCCGACGTGAATAAAACGGTCTGGGAAGCGCTCCAGACCGCACTCCCGCAGGCAGTGCAGAATGCCTTTGGGGGAGGGCTTGGCGTACCCCATCTCTGCCGCGGTGATCACTTTGCCGAGCAGCGGCGGCATCTTCTTTCCACTGCTCCACGAGGTGGTCGACGCCGGCGAGGTGGAGTTGAACGCCCCGAGTTCCTTGAACACCCATTTCATCCGAAAGTCCGAGTTGGTGACGACGAACGGCGGGGCGGCCAAGACGAGAACAGAGCCCCTCTGCTGGCCAACGGCACCGTGGGGAGAGGAGTGGTTGCCGTGCCGCGGAGGCTGATACGCCAGCTTCTCCTGCTCCATACTCCACTGGCGTAGATCCTCCAGCGTTCGTAAGCCTTCGGGGAGCCAGCCGTAGCAGTCCGAGGAGGCAAAGTTCTGCACCACCTGATTCAAAAATTCCTCCCATTCCTCTCCCTCCATGACGTCCAGGAGGGATTGCTTCAGCCGTGGAGGGGTGCTAAGATAGAGAGAGGGCGACTTGAAGACGTCTGTGACTGCCCGCCTCCAAAACTGTGTGATAGACGCTTCTGTTCGTCCACCAATCGGCATCTCCTTACGATCTTTCGCTTCCGGGTGCGCCGTCACCCACGCCTCCCGGTCCTGGTTCACGGCGTAGCGCAAAATAGTGTACGACGTCGTATTCAGTGATGTTGCCGTGCAGGACGGCATCGCGTCCTCAATGGCAAATCCTTTATTTTGCAAAAATCGACGGAAGTGTCGAAAGTATTGTTGGCCGATCCCACCAAGAATCTCTACCAGCGTATTCTGCGCATCAAAGCTGATGCCGATGGGTACCGTACGGGGCATCGGAGGCATGACGTGCAGTTCAGGAGATTGAAGCCGAGTACGCGGAAGAAGAGAAATACGAAGGGAGTTTCAACGTCAAAATATCGAGAACGCGAAGCAAAACACTGAAAGCGGATTACGTTCGAAGACGAGAAACGCAGTGAATTGTTGCAATGCTTTAATAAAAAACGTTACGGTGTTTAGTGATCTTGTGACAAAATAAACTGTTAGTTATGCTGTGTGTAAGTCACAATTGTGAAGTTCGTTATATAAGAGCCTCCAGCGGGTCGTCTGAAAGACAAAGGGAGATCTTCTTATGTTTTGGTGGACTGTAGCGATCTCGCAAATGGAAGAACGAGGGAAAGCAAGAAAAAAAAAGGGGGCATACAAGTGGAGTTTCGCAGTACCAATCGATTTCAACATCATTATGATTCATTATTTTTTTATTATTCGTTGGTTTGTTTGTTTTGCTGTTATTTCGAATCTTCTCTCTCCCTCATAAAAAGCAAACAGAAGAAAAGGAATGGAACTAAACGCGTCGAAGCAGGGATTAAAAGAGGTCCTCCAGGGTGGTGTCCGGCTCAACATCGGGGAGAGTGGCCACTGGAGCCCTGTACGCCAAATGTCTTTGCCGCATCCACAAGCGTATGATCTCCGACAGCGGCAGCGTTCGACAGCCGAGCAGCAACACTGCGCTCGTGGCATCCCCGTCGTGATACGTTCCGCCAAAACTCACGCTGGTGACCGGTCGGATACCGCACAGCTGAGGAGCGGGGAGGGGCTCTCCTCCACTGAATGGAAGAGGACCGCAGCCCCGCATCGGGGCTCTTTCCTCCGCACGACGTGCCCGCAGACTCTGCTGGACTCTAGAAGCAGTGCGCCGCATCGCCGCCTGAAGAAGTTCGGTGAGGCGGGTCGGAAGAAGCGCCACGCCGTGATGCGCGAGACGCGGCAGCGGCATCCAATGTGGCAAATGAAAGACTTCATGATCCACATCGTACGTGAAGCTGAGGCAGCAGCTGCGCTCCATCTCCTCACTGGTCTCCACGGGTCCGGGAGGACGAGATGCCCCTGGACGGGCCTCTGTTTCCTTGGGAGGTGATCGAGGGGGTAAGCCGCCAAAGATGTCAAACTGCTTCAGACGTCGCCGCCGTAGAGAGGCAACGTCTTCACGTTGGGGATGGGGAGAAGGCGCCGCTGCCGCCGCATCACCGAAACGAAGCCCTGCGAGCTGTCCACCGATCAAATTGGGACACGAGCAGAGACGCCGCCAGAAGCCCGAACGCAGGTCGTAAACTCGCAAGGAGGCGAGCATCGCCCTGCCGCGCTGGTAACCGTCCATATAAAACAAACGGCCCACGCAGCCACTCAATCCGTCCACGTCACTGGGGTGGGTGGGTGGATGAGGCGTGACGTCCACATCCGCCACCAGGACACCGCGGTACTGTGGGGACGGGACGGCGCCGTGCTGCACCAACGCCGCGCAGGCTTGGCTCGGCATGCAGAGCTCAAAGAGGGTGTTGGTCTCCCTCTGCATCTCATCCACGCCGCCGAAAAGGAAGAGGGTTTGCGTCGGGGCGGTGTCCGTCTCGTCTGGATCGTCGTCGGGGTCGCACCGCCGGGCTGCCATGGCGGCGTAAAATCGAGGCGGAAACAACGGAGACGGCAGTCGGGACCACAACTTCCGCTTGACGTCGAATGTGGCGTCGCCCAAGGCCGCGCAGGGCTCATCCATGTACATCCCACCCACGAGATACAGTCGATGATCAAAGTAAAAGAGCTGATGGCCGTAACGAGGTCGGGGATCGGACGGGGTTCGTATGGCGTGCCAGCGGAGTGGACTCCGCTTCTCCTCAGTGGGGTAGCGGGATGCGGTTTGTGTGCCCCGTGGTTTGCCGTACGCCTCCCATTCTAGCGACGTCACACTCCGCACCTCCGCGTCGTCGTCCTCGGATAAGCGAGTCCACTCGTCCTCGTCGTCGGACCAGCTGTACACTTCCGGCCGCCACTGTGACGCAGTGATGTTCGGCGACAGCACATCCCTCCGCTCCCCTGAGGGCGTGGGGTGGTGGACGCCTTCCGTTAGGGCGGTAATGGGACACTCCAACTGCAATGCCGCCGACTCTTGCGTGATATCACCAAAACTACGTGAGAGCATCTCCACTCGAACCTGCTCACAGGCACCTCGGCGCAACTCCGCAGCGGTGAGGCACAGAAACACGCTAGCGCTATCGGTGTTGGAGACACTGCCGGTCGGGCCCACCGTGATGTTCTCGTGGATGGATTGCTCTGTTGTCGCCACGGCAAGCGACGTGTCGCTACTGGATTCACTGGAAGTGGAACTGTACGATTCGGAGTTCCTGCGGCGTGCTGCGCTGGCCGGCGGGCGTGCGAAGAGCTGTAACACAGTGGCGAGCGGCGGTGCTCCACCGATACACAGCACACTTCTCAGCGGAGGGCACCAGCACATGGCATGATACGCTCTCGACTGCATGCTTTCCAGCTCATACTGGACTGTCAGCATCGTGATCCACCCGCCAACAAGGTTCTGGAGAGCACGGACGTCCCACACTACACCCAATTGCCGTCCGTTTCTTTCTTATTATTTTGAGCTACACTATCCCAATAATACATTATTCAAAAGGAAAAGAGAGATTGGTAGCAACAGAGAAACCACGATGAAAGAAACCGCAAGGATAGCTGCTTCCCTCACAGCTGCTTTCAAGACAACTCTCACTCTCTTTTTTTCTACAATTTTTGTTTTCCTTGGTGAACCTTCTATGAGATAAAATTGCTGCACATGTAATGCTGTAATAACCAAAGGTAAGTATGGTAAGAAGGTACCATCCTTCTACAGTACCATAGGCAAGGACACACACAACTTATATAGAGTCCATAGTGGTAACGCCGAAGCATCCTCTTACTCGCTAGGTGCCAGTGCCATAGGTTGTCACCGTCAACGACGGTACGATATCAGAAAATCAATTGATAAACTCTTCACTAATTTATTAATTCTCCTTTTTTTTCTATGAACGCATTGATAACAAAACGTATTCTATGATAACGATGAGATGCGTCTAATACACGGAAGGTAAACTGAAGAATCACAATCTCCTTATACTTCTTAGTCCTCCCTCTATGCTATAGATATAAGTATGTCCTTTTGATCGTTTTCCTGGCATTTGTAAGCTGTTTATTATTATTATTATTATTGTTGTTTAGTGCCATAACTTACATACTGTACGCGAAGCTGTGATTAGTTCGCTTTCGCTACAACCAGAGATTGAAGAGTGAAACAAAATTTTAAAAAATTGCGGAAAGGTGCATAAAGAAAAGAGAAAATTCGATTTATACTATAATAAAATCGCAGTTATACAACTCATACAGGAATAACAAAAAAAAAATAATCAAGTGACTCCATTTCATCTTCCCTTGGACAACAGCACAAATGGAGGGAAGAGTTCATAGGTGTAAAAACGTCTCATCACCCAATAACACTCGGCTCGTTACGGATGCGGCCTACCGAGTGTCTTCTACGTGAAAAGGTAGGGTCAGTTCGGCAGAGCTGG